>JAUKPP010182265.1:0-14357 GCA_032273245.1 Phyllaplysia taylori
ACCCCCCCCCCCCCCTAGATCGTCCGCGTATAGGTCGAGCTCGGATCTCCCGAACTTCAGTCAAAGAGCCTAACAATTATACCACAGCGCCGCGCAGCTGCCAGGAGCGGTAAGAAGCGGAGCATGAGCTTTGGACTAAAGTCCTGACACAGCTCTGAGCTCACGACTTGTTGACCACTGCACGTGCCATTTATGAGCAGATCAAAGCAGACGTGCGGACGCCGCTCTTGTCCAAATGATACCCTCCGGCCAATCAATGGAGACGGGCAGCCAACAGGTCTGGACGGCTGGCAGATTTTACGAGCTGGACATTTCTGGGTTTGCGCCAAAGCAAGGTGAAGATTGTCTGGAAGAAATAACGGCGGTGTAAAAGGATTTGATTTGATTTGATTTGATTTGATTTTTGTTTACATCCTATGGAAGGTTTTGCATTTGCTTAAAAAAAATTATGGATGGTTTCACGTGTCTCTTTTGTGCATAGACGAGGATCAAAGTATTGTAACTCTCACAATTGTTAGTCTATTGTGCGTTGAACGGATAAATCTGTAAACAGATGTCCAAGATATTTAAGTGATACCCTACTCACTAACTCAAGAATTCTTTACTAACCAACAGGGGTCCTTAGAATAGAAATTGGCACAGGTGAAAAAAAGAAGAAAAAAAAAAGAAAAAAAAGATGTCCAAACATAATGAGTAGTTTAGAAAGTCATGGACATATTAATATTCAACACTCCTTGTAATACTCCTACATCCAATGTGAATGTGAAACAATAAATAAGTGCTATAACGTCGTCTGCGCCCCAATCAATTTCAATTGGAATATAGCGCATATATATCCCAATACTTGCTCTATGTGATTTACAATCATTATTACCCCAGCAGGCAATAGTCATTATATCTCTTTATGAAATTATAAGCTCTTTGAATATACTACACGAATGGGTTTTAGCCTAAGCTAGACTGGCCTAGGTTTAAGCGCGTCAGTCGCCAGATGGCTGCTAGTGGCCAGTGGCCGGTGCTAATGAGGAACAAGTAGGCAGCCGTCCAGATAGTAGATATACCTACCTGCTGCTAGTTAAATGGGTGGGAGAAAGGGGGTGGCAAGGAAAGATAAGTCATAGAGATTGTTTGCTTGTTAAGTCAAGGTTCTACGGCACAATCGACAACCGTACGGTCATTTCAGCTTGATGAAATAGATGAGAACAACAGTGACATGTGTAATAGAATTTCATGTAGACCTTGGATAGTTATAATATATTTTATTGACTTTGATACATCTAGTGATTCCAAGCTGTAGAACGACCGTTATGAGATCATATATTTTATAGAGGAACAGGGAGTCTTTATTGTTGTCTTGGATATATTGAAGGTCTGTAGCTTTTAGATAGGAGAGCGCAGCGGTGCCTAGTGCAGATATGCTCTTGCCTATAATTAAACCTATCCTGACATAAGAATTATAATAGTTATGTCACGGCAACATGCCCCAAGGAACAGGCCTATATGGATGCAGAAGACCGCAACAGAGCGCCCACCTACCACCCACAGACACACAAATGGAGAGAGATTTGAGAGAGGAAGAAAGAGTGCGGAGAGAAAGAAATAGAGAGATTGGAGATAGAAAGAGACATGGAGTTTGGGGAGAATAGAGAGGTTGGGGAGAGAGAGAGGAAGATAGAGATTGAAGATAGAGAGAAACAGAAATAGAGATTGGAGAGAGATTGGAAACATAGAGAGATTAGAGAGGCGGAGAGAAATTGGGGAGAGAAAGAGAGATCAGAGATATTGCAGAGAGATTGGACAAAGAGGTAAAGAGATGGGAGAGACAGAGAGAGAGAGAGAGAGAGAGAGAGAGAGAGATTGGAGAAAATGGGAAAGAGATGGGAGAAACAGAGAGAGAGAGAGGGAGAGAGATTGCAGAAAGAGGGAAAGAGATGGGAGAGACAGAGAGAGAGGGAGAGAGATGGGAGAAAGAGGGAAAGAGATGGGAGAGACAGATAGATAGGGAAAGAGATTGCCGGTATCAGAAAGAAGAGGAGAGCTTGGAGAGAGAGAGAGAGAGAGAGAGAGAGAGAGAGAGAGAGAGAGAGAGAGAGAGAAAGAGAGGGGGGAGGAGGTGCAGAGAAAAAGAAAGAAAGCTGAAAGATAAGAAAGAGAGAGGTCAGCCTTACATTCTTTTTTTTGTCTCAACGCACTTTCTGAAGTCTAGAAGAAGATAATCTCAAAGATAGCCTATTTCGTTGAGCTGCTCGAGCAAAACGCCATCGGCGAAGGGAGAGGCCGCTCGTGTTCACCTGATGCATTGCAGGAATGCGTGTCTGACGTTGCGAAACAAGACTGCAGACCGTGGCTTACGTTCCCACAGAGTGCCCTCCCCTGATGGACTGCTTGCTATCGATTGGATAATAACTGTACGGTGACACAGAAAAAAGACTCCCCATAAAACCTTTTTTTACTCTGTTAGATTGCAACTCCGTGAAAATAGGAAGTAAATCAACAGAAAACGGGCATGGTAGTTAACATTTGTGGCAAAAATATTGTATTAATTTCTTTAAATATCCCTTTTAAAAGAGAATCATTGATGATCCTTCACATTGAAAGTCTGCCATTTTCCCATTTAGCCATCATGAAATATGTCTAAAATATTTGTATTCTGGTTTACTGTTGCAATTTTCACTACTCTTTGTAGTTCCACGCACGTTACCAACTCTGTCGAATCCTTTTAACCGGCGCCGTGGTGAAATGGTTAGGCTCTTTGCCTGTCACGCGGAAGACCCCGTTTTGATCCCCGATCGTGGACGATCTGGGCTTTTTTTTTCTTCTAGGAAGTCCGGGTTGGCCCTGACAAGCAGGGTCGAAGTAGCTCGTCTCTTAAATGACCTTACAGTGTTGCAAGGGACGCAAAACTAGAAATCAAACCAAACCAACCAGAAGTGTCTCTGACCTCTGTTGGAGAGCCACTTTCAATAGGCTACTTTCATCCTCATCCTTTTAAAAATAGGAATGGCGGCAAGAAACATAATACCCCTCCCCCCTTTCGTCCGACACTCCCAGGAAGCTGCAGTCTAACCTGTTTAAGACAACCGCCCAACATCGAGAAAAAAATGGTCGTTTTTAGAGAGGTGGTCGTCTTAGAGAGAGATAATAAATAGAACAAATGTAATTTGGGAGTCAAAGGAAAGTGGTCGTTTGTACAGGTGGTCGTCTTATACAGGTGGTCGTTTGAGCAGGTTGAACTGTATATTTCATTACTGGGTACATGATACAGTACAAATTTGTCTCCAAAATTCTAATTGGTAAAGTGGTAACATGATAAAATAATCAAACTCAAGGAAACAGGATGAAAGCGCATCATGTTTGCAATTTTCAAAAATGCATTGTAAAATACTTTGCGTCGGTGCCGGAAACGACAAAAGGAAAACAACTTTTGATAGACATGCTCCTGTCTGTTAATTCAACAGCTAACGGTTTTGAAATAATAGTCAAACGTATCAAAGACGATGTCGAGAAAAATGTGATCGTCAAAGATGACCAAACAATGTCGATTAAAAAAAGTGGTCGTTTTAGGCAGGTGGTCGTCTTAGAGAGGGATATTATATAGAAGAAATGCAGTTTGGGAATCGATAGAAAGTGGTCGTATGTGCATGTGGTCGTCTTGTACACGTGGTCGCTTGAGCAGGTTCAACTGTGCTTCGTCTTACTCACCAAGTGCCTCCCCCTTCTCTCGTTGTGTAGCTTAGTTTACCACTTTTACGTTCCCTACAACACTATTAGGTCATTTAAGAGGCGGGCTACTTCGACCCAGGGCCAAACCGGGCTGATAGAGGAAAAATATCCCAGCAGAAGAAAACCATGTTCGTTCGCGCTTGGGATCGCATGCTGGTCCTCTGCATGACAGACGAAGAGCATAACCATTACACCACAAGGCCGGACTCTTTGGTTAAGAACACAATAAAGAATGCATTGGTTTTATTTTCCTAGACCTTCTACGTTCTTTTATTACATAATGATAATATTGCTGTCATATCAATATTTTTGTTGGTTTTTAATTTTTATCATTATTGTCATCATTGTTATCATTATTATTATTGCTATTATTATTTTTATTGATGTTATTATTATTATTATTATTATTATTATTACTTATACTATCATTATATTATCATTATTATTATTATTAATATTTTTCTTTCTGTTGTTATATTTTCTATTTCTGAGTTGCACTTTATGACCTACACCTAAATTTTATGGTTCCTTTCCCTCCCCAGATAAGATTTTTACTCTGTTGGTTTCCCACCATTCTCTCCTTCAGATTGTCTAAACTTAGAAGTTGCCCCAGGTCAAATCATTCAGCTCACATCCGCACCTTAAGTGCCCTGCTAAAATGTATTAGCTGTAAGCCACAGGCCGGAACCTGTACTAATTCCCTGCAGACTGCGACCTGTTACCTGCCTGGCGCTGCATGTTGGCGCCATCTCACACAAACAAACTGACCGATGGTCAGTGGGCGTGGGCAAATATTCATTTCAGTGAAATCCGGATGTCTAGAAGAACCTGTCTGCGGAATTCGAATAAATGAATTAAATACAATTTTGTTCTGTGAGAGTATGTCCCACATTTTGCAAGAACATTTGCCATGAGTGGTTAAAGGAGGTAAACTTCATTTACATGAATAAGGTATAAGGAAATGCAGTATTAGTGGCCAACAAAATTCAGAGACTGTCCGTGAAACGTGACACACGAATCCTAAGTACTATGCTCCGACACATATCTCTTGTGCATAGCCTACACACACCAGCATGCATGCACGCACACACACACACACATACACATAAACACATACTGGTACTTATACACACCCACATGTACATCAGCACACGCACACACACATGCACTCACAAGCACGCATGCACACACTCACACACACACACACACACACACACATACACACGCACTGAGAGAGAGGGGGAGAGGGAGAGAGAAAAAGAGAAAATAGAGAAGGAGAACAAGAGAGAGAAGGGGTGGAAGAGGGCGTTTGTCTAAAGTGGATAAGAAATAACAGAAATGAAAAGAAGAGTCTCAATACATTGGTAAACCGAGTGTCTGAAAACTCCTCGTAAGCAATTTTATTTCGTAGTGATCACTTAACAAGGCCTAAGGAGAGAACTAAAAGATTATTGCTTGCTCAAGGCCGTGTAAGCCCAATACGTTACTTGTTTCAATACCTCTCGGCAATTCATTTGTCTAACGAAGGACAAAAACTCGACACTATAACAGTCGTGAAGTCCATTCTGTAGGCGTTTTGCAATAACTCTTTGGTTTCTTAAAGTTGATTGGTTGAGACTCAGTTTGAAGTCGTTAGAGACTTCATCATTTCAAGGCTGCTGATAATGTTTTCTCAGAAATAGAACGTTAGTATTAATTTATTGATGCTAGCTTTGTTTGACTGTATTAGCTCTTTGTTCTCACGTATGTAACGGTAGTCTCTGTGTTTTATAAGAGAACCTTCAATAAATGTGCGATGATTAAACATTTTCTGCTGAGATATTAAGCGAAAATTCCTCAACCAAGGTATGGGATGTGATGGACGTCATGCTCTTTGTACAGCGCGCTGATTGGGGAGTTCAAAGCACAGGTGGTTTAGATCTTTAATCGAATATCTTCCTCTCTCTCTGTCAGGATGTATAAGTGTCCCTACAAAAACTACAACAGCAGCAAAAACAACAACAAAAGACCCACTCTACAAAAGCCAATAAAATCTCTCATTAAAACCATGATCAAACTTCAAACATGTTTTTGGTAATACCAGGCAAGTCGTTATTGCCACACCCCAGTTCAGTTTTGCCAGGCATTTCCCTGGTCTCTTGTTGATGCCATTGTTTCCACTGTTGTTGCTGTGTTGTTGTTTTTTACATTTCTCTTCATATTTCTCCCTTTCATGCTCGGTCGTATGTTTCCAGTATAAACAGATTACAGGGGAGTGGCGCCTCAGTACAGATGGGATAATATGCAAGACTCTTGATGAAGGATTACTCACAGGTGGTACACAAGATAATGTATTATTCCACTAATTGTCTCCGCATATTCTCAGGATTGGAATATGGACACCATTAACCTGTGAGCATGGATCTGTTGTTTAGAGTTCAATCCCATTATAGCTGCGGCCTCTGCAAGTTCATGCTATTAAGAGATTTTAATTGAAAATTAAGAAATTCCACATTTTTTACTTTCCATCAGGCTTTATAAAAAAAAATGATGAAAAAACATAAAGAGTTTATTGCTCCAGTTGTGGTTGCAGATTAGGATTAATTCTTTTTGTAATCAACTCTGTGCATTTATTCAACTATTCTCTATGCTCCTAGCACACTGGTCCTAAAGTTATCACAGCATTTTATTTTTCTAGCTGTCGATATTTTGACCAACGCAATAAAAAGAATTGAAAAAAGACGCCATTTACATGCGTTCGATGTCATAATTTATAAGAAAAGTACATTACAGAAAAAGTTTTCACAGACTCGATGAAAATCGTAACAACAACGGATTTTCCAGGAGGGGGGAGATTTGTACCTAAACACACTGCAGTAAGGATAACCCTGGGTTTTTCTAGCATGAATAACGAGTAAGGGATTGAACTATCTGGCTCAAGGATGGCTGGAAAAGACTACATAGCATGGAAGAGCGGTCTAAATCATCACATCACATCTTTATGTGAATAGAAGTCTTTAAACTGTTTTTACCTCTCGGGCTAGTTCAGTTTCCAACTAGCCTATGTCCAGGACAGCAACCTGCACAGGCCTCAAGCTTTTTTTGTTTTTTTGGCAAACTTATTTCTTTTGCTTTGTCCGCCAATATGGGCTACAGTATAGGGAGTCCGCCCTATAAATGGTCTAGTGGCGTCGGGAGCCTAGTGCCAAGACACATTAGGCGTAGCTAATGTGTCTTGGGCCTAGTGAATAGGCTGCCGGATTCGTAATCGTGAGGTTGCAGATTCGAATCCCAACTGGGCCCCGACGTTGTGTCCTTGGGAAATTCACTTTGCATGAATTTTCCTCAGCACTGCCAGGTGTCAATGGGTACCCGGCCATGAGCAGCGAAAAAAATTGTCAGTATGTTAAATTTCAAAGCTCGTAAAAAAAAATGCCTGTTGTTAATGACGATATTTTCTCAATGTTATTGAGTCCGCTGGGGGTATTAATACATGTATCTATATATATTGTAGTAAATTTTATCCAAATAGTTCTGCTATGAATACAGTTTACTCTGATTGTAACATTGTATTACTATCATTCATGGGCACTACACTGTGGTGACCGACAATGGTGTGTGTATATGCATAGTTTGTGTGAATAACGTTACCAATGTCCATACTTATCGTTACATGTATGTATCATCGCTTGTATGAATATGAATGTGTTTGTAGACCAGTGTAAGAAGAATTTTCCCACGGGGATAATAAAGATAACTTTTCTTTTCTTTCTTTTTCTTATGGCAGTGGAAAGGGTGTTAAAAAGATAACATGCGATGAATGATTGAAAACAGGGGCAAGGGCGCTTCTTGAGTATGACCAAGCAAAAAAAAAAAGGTACATTGTAAACAACAATTATTTTAAAATAAAATGGTAAATGGCTCATAGGGAAAATTATGTAGATTTTTCAGGCGTCAAAAAGATGGAGCAAGCATTGCATTTGTGCTTGTATGAACGCTACGCCCGTGATTGAAAATACAGACAATTTGACAAGACTTTCTGTATACTCGATTGATTTGTAGCATAAAGGGTCCGGCCTCTTATGTCACCTCATAGTACTGAAAGGAAAAGGAGCGTAGAATTAAAACCAACCCACCAGGAATGTGAGTGCAGACTACTAGTTATTGGCCAATCTTCTCAGTCTTTTTTTTTTTATTTCAGTCTGTGCCTCGACTGTGGAACAAACAATTAGACTGAGTGGACAGGAATCATACACTGGTGGGTGGTCACTCACTAACGACTGACCGCACCAGACCCTATTAGCGACTGCTCTACGGTACTGTGATGTACCACCGAAGTATAGACTTACACTCTACGAAATGTCCACTCCATAGTTGGCTGTGTTCTAATCACTCGCCGGTTTGCAAAGGAAGGCTCTTCGCCTATCACGCGGAAGACTGGACGATCCCGTGTGTGGTTGATCTGCGTTTTTCTGCTGAGCTTCGCCCCTCTAAGCCCGGGTTGGCCAAGACCGGTAGGATCGAAGTGGCCCGTCTCTTAGATGATTTTACAGTGTTGCGGGGGACGTAAAAGTGGTAACCAAGCCAGAATGCGATTTTCCAAACCAGCGTGAAAAATAGTAATACTAGGCACAAGTGTTTGTCGACTGTCAACTCAAACTGCCAGTGCGCTATTTTGTGAGTTAACATAAGTACAGTTAACTAAGGAGTTGAGCATCTTATTGTCGTTCGTACTTTGCACTTGGTTAGGGCATCCAAAAGCAGAATACCGGCGCTGGGGTGAAATGCTTAAACTCTTCGCCTTTCATGCGGAAGACTCGAGTTTGACTCCACTCACGGGCGATATGATTTTTTCTGCTTGGATTTTCCCTCTTAGCCCGAATCGGCCTTGCCAGGCAGGGTCGAATTTGCCCGTCTCTTAAAATGACCTTATAGTATTGTAGGGTACGTAAATCAAAATTAAAGCAGAAGGAAACCTCATAGATAGTAATTTCTCTGCTATGGAGTAGGGCATTAAGAAGAGCACAGGGCGACACTAGGTCACGAGGCTAAACTCTCTCCGCCAACGTATAGTTCTCTGGTGAGTACGCACGACTACTATAATGAGTGGAGTAAGCAGCAGAGTGTTATCCTACACTTCAACGGTGCATATATGGGCAGGCACGCACAAATCGGTCTCTTGTGGTCATCTGACCTTCAGAAGGTGTCACACACCCCACCGAGAGACCGGACACTCGCCACGTCTCTCCCTCTTTCCTGTAAATAAATTAGCCTCGTATTCGGTTCACTGGGCTGGAAGGCGGAAGTAGTGACCTCTGTCGGAGTCATTTCCGCCCGCGAGCCGACCCCGCTTGGTAGTTTTGATTGCTGTCACCACTCGACTGGACTGTGAGGGCGCTGTTATGTAGTTGGAGTCGCACGCAGCCCTCGTAACTCAGTTTGACTTAATTTTACGCAAGTGAGGGCTTCCCGGTTTGGGGTGTATTAGTACATCTGACATCAACCCACGCAAGCAGGATGTCTTCTTATAGTGAAATGCCACATAATGTTTTTTACACTCGACACATTTAAAGGCGTACGCTTGGCATTTTCTTTGGTGTATCGTTCCCTCCTTCTTCCCTCTTCCCTAATTTCGTCTTTTATACTCTGCTATCTGGATTCGAGTACTGCAAAACAACAGGGCACTCTAACCCTATGATTGATTGCCAAAAGGGAATTTCGACTTTGATGCGACTTTATAGAGTTGAAAGAGCTGTGTATCCTTAAGAAATACCAAGAGACAAACACACGCGAATAAAAATGATATATTATTCAAACAAAAATAGTTTTGCGTGGGATTTTTAAAAAAATCATAAAGCATATTCAATGGTCAGTTTGAGTCTTATCTTTGTCACCTTTTTGTATCTTTACTCATGAAAAGAAGGTTAAAAAATGGGATATTAGCAAATTCCAAACTTTAGGCCAAATCTGAAAGCTAAAAATTGACTCTTCATGCCGGAGAGAAGGGCCATTGAAAAGAACAGTACATCTTGAAGGGAAATATTACCGGGTACCTTAAAAGTCGTATCGAGATTTTCTTAATTTCAAAATACATGTATCTAAGATTGACTGAATTAGAAATCAAAAGTTATCCTGGAAAAACATTGCTTTTAGTAGGACAAACTATAGTAAGGGAATTGAACCAAAATACATGTACAGTCAACTTCCACCTCCCAATCTTTCTTTTCTCTCTCTCTCTATCTCTATCTCTTTCTTTCTCTGTCTCTCTCTCTCTCTCTCTCTATTTCTCTCTCTCTCTCTCTCATTTCTCTCTCTCTATCTCTATCTCTCTCTTTCTCTGTCTCTCTCTCTCTCTCTATCTCTATCTCTCTCTCTCTCTCTCTCTCTCATCCCTCTCTCTCTATCTCTATCTCTCTCTTTCTCTGTCTCTCTCTCTCTCTCTCTCTCTCTATTTCCCTCTCTCTCTCTCTCTCATACCCTCTTACTACTACTTAGAAATGTCCCCTTTACGCGCAATACTCCCGACACCGTCGACATTAGGAGCTCAGGGTGGGCGAGATGTAATAAGTGTGGGCGGGGCTGTCGGTGGATTGCGTGGGTGGGCGGGTATTAAGTCTGGCATCCGGGCTCTTACCAAGACGTGGCGCTGCATGCTGCAGACGACTCAACCGTGATCAACTGAGCCTGCATTCACGTCACAACTTCCGTGGCTGAGACGTCATTTAGGAGCTTTTTGGGCTGAGCTATTGTCTTGGACTTATGGGATATTCCAAGCACTGTTTGGAGTTAAAATTGGGACGTTTTGTCCCTTTTAGACAATCCCTACTTAACATATTCTACCATCTCCCCCTTTCTGCCTCTCTCTCTCTTTCTCTCTCTCTCTCTCTCTCTCTCTGTCATTCGCCTTTAACAGCATTTCTCTTTCTGTCTCTCTGACTCCCACTCTCGCATCTTCTCTCTTTGATTTATACATAATTGAACGAACTAAACACTCATAAAAGTGCACAGAAATAAAGACGCAAATGCCCCATTCCTTTTTATGTGCTGCCCCCCTCCACACACAGTCAAACACCTTTTTCTGTATAGAATTACTGGGAGTGTCGCTTCGATATCCTCCATCTCATGTACTTTTGCTATTCTCCGTTCTGACTGTATTTAGTGACTATAGAATAGAACCAAAAGCTTCGAATGTCAGGATAAAAAGTAAAAAAACGAAACAAAGTACGATCAGTATAAAACTCACAAAAAAGTCCATATTACACCACTTTACCCAGACCCTCTAGACCTCTACTGCACTTTCTATAACAATTGGAGTATGGAGCCTGTTTCAAGCTATTCAGGATCTACGTTTTCTTCTGAAGCAACCGCTGCCAACTAAAATAACACAGGCTGCTTCGGATCTATCATTGCTTAGTTGTCGTCTGAATGAAGTGGACGCCTTCATAGGTAAGACCTTTACAATGACCAAGGGCTTGGATATATCATTTTTCTGTTTTCCTCTTAAACGATAAGGATGTAAGAGAGATGCTGCAAAATGCTTTCACGTCATTAGAATGCCTACCATCCTCTTTTATTGGTATTATCATTGGGTTTTTTTCTCAATTGAAAACATGTATTCACTCTCTATATTTTGGTTATGGTTAGTAGCTTTTAACACTTTCTAAAAAAAGAAATTGTTGATGAAGTTTTTTCCTCTGCGTTTTACGTTCTGTCTACGCTAAGGATTTTGGCTGTGAATAACCTTGAAATACTCGTCGAACCCTAAAGTCCCTTATCACCCTACGTTTGTGGTTGAAGCAGCAATAAGAATAGATCTACGGCTGATTGCACGGGCTTTGTGAGCACTCGGCGCGCGCTTTATCACCAGGTGAACCATGTACGTGGAGCTTACTAATGAAGGCTGGCAACTTGGCGACCCCCTCACGTCCTATCTCTCTATGGACTGAGGCCACGTCGTACGGGTGAAAACCACGTGGTACTCATCGAGATGAACTCTGGGATAGCGTAAGACTGCAGACGGTGGGCTTTTAGCCATTCCTTTTCGGTTAAACGTCACTTCCGAGTGGTGAGTTGGTACTGTTTAGTAAATTCATATTAGTTGCTTTCTTTTACTTTAATCATGGAATTTCCCTTTCTCTAGCACAGCCTGATGATGTAAATTTGGGAGTGTTTGGAGGAGATGTTTATTAAAAGAAATATACCAAAACCTTACTCTAATGCCACACTATATCTTCGTTTAACCCCTTATTAATGACTATAGACAGAAATGCTAGAACATAAATTGTAAAGCTCTGCAATGCCAGGTTTTCTGCCTTTCATTGTAAAAGTTTTTTAAACCTCACTACCTTTTGTCGACACGAAGAAACGCAGCATGAATAATATTTGTTACAAATGAAGAGAAAAAAGAAGAGAGGCAAAGAGAGAGAGAGAGAGAGAGAGAGAGAGAGAGAGAGAGAGATAAAGAGAGGGAGAGAGAAAGACAGAGAGAAAGAGAGGGAGACATAGATACAGAGAGAGAGAGAGAAGTGGTGACAGAGAAATGGGGTGAGCAGTAAGGAAGAGAAGAAGAAAGGGAAGGAGAAGTGAAGAGGGAGAGAGAGAGAGAGATAGAGAGAGAGGGGAGAGAAAGAGAGAGAAGGAGAGAGATCCCCTCTCGAAAGCAGGCTCAATGCGTTCGGACAATGTATTAACATCCGAGCAGACAAGTCATTCAGAAACAATCTCAACTTCCTGAGAAGCATACAGTGCAAGCTGCCATTTTACAAGTGCTCACATTCACATGATACTGACAAGAACTTGCGCTGTCTATTGCCGCGTACCCATTCACACTTGAGCGAAATGAGAAACGTTCGTGTAAAGTGCCTTTCCCAAGGACACAACGTGTTGATGGCATTCGAACCCGCAATCTTGCGATTACGAGTGCGGCCGCATAACCACAAGACTACTGATGCCACGAACTGTTACTTGCCTAGCATTCTCTATTATTTTGACAAGGTGGGGAATAGGGTGGAACTGTCACACCTCTTATTTTGTTCTCACATCCGAAGTACGATTTACGATTCTCCTTTTTTTTTTTTTTAAGGATTTTTCACACTTGTATGCAATTGGACCAAAAAGAATAGAAAACAAAAAAGCACAGAGAGCATGTCTTTTTGTATTTTCTCATGCATCTATCCGACCTCTTCGCTCTCATCTCTCTCCCTTTCTCTCCCTCCGTCTGCCCCTCCCCCTCCCCGACTGACTTTTTTCACACACAGAGCAAACACGACTTGTTTTCGGGATCTCTTTGTGCTTGCTGGGTATGCATCTTTTTTTCTTTTTACATCCGGAAAAAATTCCTAATGTGAACATTCGAATAGAATAATATTTTTGTCTACGAGACAATGTCTCTTTGAATTTCAAGAAGTAGACGACTTCAGACTTAGAGCCATTGACCTGTTTGAAGCAAGAAAACATCTCCTAGTCTAAATCTAAGTTGATTGTAACATGCATAAAGCCTGCTTTCAAATAAGGATTACGCGCTATACATGTATAAATGCAGTCATTATTGTAATGATAATGGATTGCATTTAAATAGCGCATATCCCCGCTTTAAAGCAGGCTCTATGCGCTTTACTATTATTACTCCAGCAGATCAAGTCATTCAGAAACCTTCTCGGCTTCATGGGAAGCATACAGTGCGAGCTGCCATTTTACAAGCGCTCACACACTAACATACTGAAAAGATCTTTCTAAAGCCGAGTACCCATTTACACCTGGGGGAAATGAGGAAAATTCGTGTAAAATGCCTTTCCCAAAGACACAACGTCAGGCCCGAGTTCGGATTCGAACCCAAACCTTTCGATTACGAATCCGGCAGTCTAACTACTAGACCATCAACGCCACTAAGCTGGACAATTATAGAATCGCGTTATACGAAATTCAGATAACGGTTGATTTTCTAGATACGAATCTTCATTGGTCAAGAGGTTAGAAGAGGAGCTTGAATTTGGTACCAGTTTTACGCCCCCTGCAACACTGTAAGGTTATTTAAGAGACGGGCTACTTCGACCCTGCCTGTCAGGGCCAAAACCCGGCGTAAGAGGGAACATTCAAGCAGAAAAAAACACCGCAGATCATTCCCAGCTGGAATGAAACTCGGGTCTTTTCCATGACATACAACGCCGGTAGGAGCTTTGAGTCTGATATTCAACTAAGTCTTCACTCAGCAAGTTTCGAGCTTAATAATTTGTTTCTCGCTTTCATAGACGAAGTAAAGAAGAAAGAGAGTCAGTCATAATGATTGCGTATGCAAAACCTCAGCTCCATGCGGTTTACAATCTGTTAGTGGTTTGGAGTCTAGTTTTGACCAAAGGCTCTTTGGAAAGTATACAGTCCGAGTTATTTGGTCAGGTTTCTTCTACAACTATTCGAATAAATAAATAATTGGTTGGACTCGACACCAGTCTTTCCCTTGAGGTGTTTGGTTTTGGTTTAACGCCCCATGCAACTCTGTAAAGTAATTTACGAGGCGGAACCTCCGAATTTTACGTCCATCTCCGATAGGACGAGGGCTGGAGCCATGAAAACTCCGAAAAAATCCCGGGGATCCTACCAGGATTCGAACCCGGGACTTTCCCATCTGTAGGCGGGCGCACTACCGCTCGGCCATCGAC
>JAUKPP010182376.1:0-10285 GCA_032273245.1 Phyllaplysia taylori
TGCTTGCATGGTCTTCAAAAGCTGTACTTGAAGTGGTGGCCCCTCCAACTGCACCCACCACCTCTGCATCAGTTTCAATTGAATTTTGTAGACCGAATTCTAGAGTTGTACTTGAAGTGGCAGCCGCTCCACTCTCAGAGAGACCATCGTTGCCATCAGCAGGTTCGACTCTTGTGGCTTCTTCAGGCGGTGCTTTATCACTTTCATCCACAGCTACCTCAGGCTCAACGCTCTGCCCACCTGCAACTTTTTTTCGCAGGTAATACAGACTTCTGTGTTTTTCAGAAACTGCACCACTGCACTGGTCAATCTTGTCTTGGTACATTTCCTGGTCCGGTGTACAGAATTCGCTGTAGCCTCCATTTACAAGATGCTCCTTAAAACAAAGACGAAATTGTAACTTTTCAGTTTCCATGGCAGGATTTGTCTAACAGTGACAATTTAGGTGCTGATGTGTTGTGTTGACTGAGGAAGTGTTTTTTTTTACATTAGGCAATGTAGTGAGAGACGCGTACGCAGGCGGATGATTTGACGCATGAGGCAAAGATTTTGCCTACTATGATGACATTATTGCCTAAATTGTTGAGCAGTCGTGCCTAGAATGAAAATTTGCCTAATTTCATTACTTAGGCAGCCTAAAACATGAAATTTCACAATCTAGGCAAAATTTAACATTGATTTCACAAGTTAGGCACAGCCGTTGCCTATTTCACGAACTAGACATAAAACTGCCTAAGTCAAGAACTAAGGCATTTTCAGGATCTAGGCACGACATATATATTGACAAGTGCCTGATTTCGTAGAGTCGCAGCACATAATTACCGTTTTTGGCTATTCAGCACAAGAGGATCGATCTATATATGTTGGTAAAACAGTCAAACCTGTAGCCTATGTTTAATGGATTTAAAGTTTTAAAAATCTTGTTTAAGACTTTCATGAAACTGTTTTGTGAAAAGGCTTAAGTTTTTTTACCCTCCTGTGAAATTTTGTGCCGTTGACTTTGAGAAATCTTGATATAATAACCATGAAGTTTTTCAAATCCCCATGGGAAATTTTAAGATTGTGTCTTCCACTCAAAAGACAAGTTATTCAACTGAGGACATCACATCTTTGACGTCCCATGAAATAGGCATTTTTTGGCGCAGAACAAAAAAAGACTCTTCATCGTGCATTTTTTAGCGCAGATGAAAAAAAGGACTCTTCATCGTGCCTGTTGAAATCTATGGCCACAGTGTGTTTTTCAAACCACTTATAATTTAAGACGACAAGTTATTAGGCAGCTTTGCCATTGGAAAAATGTATTATATTTGATGTACCATATCCCTGATGTATTTGTAGTGGTCTGAAACAAATGTTGTACATAATCTGTGTGTGAGTTGTTGATGGAAAATATTATCATTGAGATTCTGAGGAAATGGCTGTAGGTATCCTATTAAGACTAACAGTATTGTTTGTGTAGTGTTTTACAGGTTGGTCTTTAGTGAAATATTTACTTGTTTCATTCCATTTACTTTTTAAAACAAAATAGGTGCATGTGATTGCTTTTTCATTCACATTCACACAGCGTTTCATTCAAACCACATTTCATTTGGCAGCTGTTCCATTGAAACAATATATTGAGTTACATGAACTTGAAGCACCTCATTCCTGTTTTATTCATATTGTTTTTGAAAAAAATAAATTTTTCAAAATCTGTGCGTAAAGTGTTGAAAAACGTAACCTGGTGAAAGTTATGTAGCAATGACAGTAAACACCATATGGAGGCTGCTTGTTTTTGGTTTTCTTCACATCTACACACATAAGCTTGGGGGCATCGATGGCCGAGGGGTAGTGTGCCGGCCTACAGATGAAGAGGTCCCTGGTTCGAATCTGGGGAGGTTCAACGGGATTTTTTTCGGAGTTTTCATGGCTCCGACCTCTGTCCTATCGGAGATGGACGTAAAATTCGGAGGTCCCGCCTTGTAAATGACCTTCCAGTGTTGCATGGGGCATTAAACCAAAAACCAAACAAAAAACGCATAAGCTTTTGATGAAATTTATGGTGCGTTTTAAGAAAAAAAATGTTTGTGAGATGACTCATTCATACAAATGTTTACAGTGTTTTTTCTCAAACCACATATCATTTGGCAGCTATTCCCTTGAAACTGGAGTATTATATGTTTGTTGTGTGATATATAGGACATATTATTGTAATCATATTCAATTGTTCAAAATCTTGTGCGTAAGTTGTTAAAAAAGAAATAAGTTTTTGTTGTGCATATATGTGAAATGATAATAGATTTTTTTATGAAAGACGATTGCGTGTTGTTTTTTAACAATACAACTAAAGGCTTCTACTGAAATTTTTGTTACTTCTATTTCACTTGCTTCCTGAAGCACAAAAAATGTGAATACGATGGTTCATTCACTCAAATTCAATAGTTTTAAGAAAAGTCAAGTCTCTGAAGTACGGGGTTCATAGAGTATAAGGAAGGAAAAACAGTTTAAAAGCATGAAATATCAATTGTGTCTGGGCCAAGCGGGCAAAGGAGAAGATATTCTAAGACGTCTTTTTATGATGTTGTAAGGAAGGGGCAAATCCATCATTCTAGATGTCAGGCACAAAATGTGCTGCGTCGGAAAATGGTTAACAGGAACCAAAGTTTTAGTTGAAGTGATATTTGATGTTGCCTCTACTGTGGAATGAAAGTCCTTAGAGATAGACTGTTTGCCTCTGACACCATCAATATTATATGAAGCTCTTCATCACAAAACATGTTACGCAATCAAGGGAAGAAACTGAGAAAAAAATGTACTGTTTAAATTTAACAATGTTTGTGGAGAGAACAAATAAAGCGCTGATTGATTTTTTTTCTGAGGCAGACAGTTCTTGGCTATAATTAGTTATCAAAAGTTACAAAACACCAATTAAAAAAAAATGTGCATATAACTCGTTTTATAATGAAGCTCTTCATATAATGCATTCCTTATTGGCAGATGTCAAATACTTGACAGTCAATGAAAAGGCATTGTACTTATTTTGCATTTTTTTAACAGTATTTCAACAGTTATTTAGTTGTTGTATTATCTTAATAAAAAAGTTTATTGTACATTTAGTAATGAATACAACAAAACACTGATTAAAGAACAAGCCCTGGCAGTAAAAATAGTTCTTTATATCAGATGTTCTTTATGTCAGTCAATATACACACACACTTTTTCTCACATAGTCCTTTTCAGTCATAGTAATAGGAATGGTATACATGGTACATGTACAGTAGCATATTTCTTCCCAAGAGAAGGAAAAAAAGGAAGTTATGGATGTTTACTACATCTCCCTTTCTCGTACATCCATCACAAACTTTTGGATGTCCCCAAGAACATTTAAAAAATGGTCCCCCTCCCGCCCCATTGACTACGCAACACGTATGAAACTCTAGCGCACCCACCAGCAGCAGAGCATCATTAAAACCAAAGGTAGGCTTAGTCGCTCCCCTCCCCAGGCACCGGGCTAGGGGTTTGGCGGAAGAAAGAAAAAATTATGTGAATCCATTGTGTCAGCCA
Organism: Phyllaplysia taylori; assembly: GCA_032273245.1. NCBI lineage: Eukaryota > Metazoa > Mollusca > Gastropoda > Aplysiida > Aplysiidae > Phyllaplysia > Phyllaplysia taylori. Next base: position 3,544 of record JAUKPP010182376.1, read on the forward strand.
TCGGCTTGTGCCGATAAATGCGTGGGCAGTGTATAGGCAGACTCGGCAACTTTTGATTCGGTCAACTCATAGAGATGGGCTGGTTCGTTACTTCAGTTGTTTAATAAGAAGGAAAATGATTTGTCGGGCAAGAAAATTGGTTTGTTACAGCCCCATTTTTTGCTTTCTTTGTGTCATTTATATTTTGATGCATTTAATGACATACGATAACGAATGCATCAAAATATAAATGACACAAAGAAAGCAAAAAATGGGGCAAAGAAGTGTGTTCTTTATTTCTGTCAGTTCTTTACAAGAGTGTTCTTTATAGGTGTGCTCTAATGTATATTTTTACTTTCAAGTCTATTTGAATATTTTACAAACTAATGGTGTTCAGTGAAAGGTATCTTTCTCTTGATTGAGCTCTTTTGTGTCGTTTTTGGTTATGGTTGTTTCTTGGAGTTTTCTCCTTTTTTGTAAGAAAAGAAATGTCCATGTGTTCAGTACAATTTTAAGAGTTTTGCTCATCTCTTCTAAGGACTAGTTATAATAAAGCTCAGTCCCTGCAGAGGACTAACCATTTGATGAATCAGTGGCCATATGAAACGTCTGTGCTCAAGATATAAAAAAAACACCATGTAGTTAGGTTGTGTCTTGGAAAATTATACTTTGACTATTAAAGATTTGAATGAAGTAATGTAATATGTTTATCATAAGGGTTTATTCTATTACTCGGTATTGTTATTATAATTATTATAATTTTTTTCGGAAAATTTTACCTCTGAAAATATAGCTCATAATTTTAAGAACTTGAATTGATGGAGGTCAGGGCTTAGTATTATCTCAGAAGTTATCTAAATCTTTGCAAATTGACAAAAGAATTTCTCGTCTGCCTTACTTTGGGTCACCTGATGGGTTAATAAAATAAACATGATACTAAAAGTCTCTGCAATAATAAATATGGGGCTTCAGTATGCCATTTCACTGAAGAGAAATTTATAATTAAAGTCGGAAAGTACCAATTTTTCCTTTTTTTAAAATTCCAGACAGGATTTTTACGTTTTTCAGATTTCAAACACAAGTTCAATGACAATCTTTCTATTAGGAACGCTTGGATGTATACATTTGTATGTGGGATGCAATTTGTTGAATGCCGAGGCACAAGAGTAATCTTTTTTTATTACTGCAAGGTTTGTTAATAGATGAATCATAAAAAGCTCTTGCCTAAGAACATGATAGTCCAGACCAGAGTCTGATGAAATGGTCAGGCTTTTCACCTATCACGCAGTTCGATTCACACATTGGATGGACATATCTGCCTTTCTCAACTCTCTGCTGGAATATTGTGTCCTCCTCAGGACAGGTTAGCCCTGAAAGGCAAGGTCAAATCAGCCTGACTCTAAAATGACTTTTCCCCATTGGGAGCACTCACAATAAGTGAAGTGTCGCTAAATTCTGTTGACTATTAACTCATTGGCTACCAACTACTTTTACTAGGATTATTGCTGGAGACCACCCTTTTGGGTATGTTTAAAAAACTCCACTGTGACCAATGTATTTGAGATAGGTACTTGAACTTGAAATTTGGTGCATTGATTGTATATATATATAATAAAGTATGTTACAAAACAAACAGCTTGCTCTTAAGTTATTTCAATTTTTTTAACGTATTTTCTAATTTGACACAAATTTTTGTGGCAAAATATGCTTATGGAAGAAGCTATTTCAGTTCTAAGCATAATATTTTCCCATGAACATTTGTGTTAAAAAAACAAGTATGATCTCAAACCAGATGTTGATGGCTGCAATGAGTCAAGTGACTCAACTTGAATCACTTGACCCATTGCAGCCATCAAATCAACAGGGGGTTCAGGGGTTTTCCTTTGTTTTCCTTTTCCTTTGCTTTGGTATGGTTACCAGCTTTACGTCCCCTGCAACACTGTAAGGTCATTTAAGGGACGGGCTACTTCGACCTTGCCTGTCAGGGCCAACCCGGACTGAGAGGGAAAAAATCCCAGCAAAAAAACCCAGATCGTCCGCGACCGGGGATCGATCTAGGGTCTTCCCGCATGATAGGTGAAGAGCCTTACCATTACACCACAGCGCCGGTTTTTCCTTTGCCATTAGGAGTGGGATGCATGAAGCTAGTCACTCGTGAGACTGGTCTAATTGCTCCACTTCATAACCGGTTGTACTTGCAGTAGCTCACAAAATCATGAGCTGGCAGGGTGAGTTAAGCTGAAAATTACTCACGTTTTGAATTTACGCTATCATGGAGTGGAGCATTTACTCGAAAAAACTAGTGACTAGCTTTGCACATCCCACTATAGATCTACCAACACGTTTGCGACTACCTTTCTGGGGGTGTCGATGGCCAAGCAGTAGTGCGCCTGCCTACACTGCCTTGCCAAAGCAGACCAACGTATCAGCTAAGATTGTAAATTTTTGCATCTTCGTTTAAAGATGCTGCCATGGAAAATATGGGTATGGCCTTTCAGTTTTGTCTGTTTGCCATAGTGAATTATCCTATTTGTAGTGCAGATACGTCTTCCTTCCTTTGATACAACATGAAGACTGGATATGGGCGTCCACTTAAACGAAGATGCAGGTATTAATAATTTTTGCAGATACGGTGGTCTGCCTTGGCACAGCAGTACAGACAAGGAGGTCCCGGGTTCGAATTCAGGGAGGTTCACCAAGATTTTTACGGAGTTTTCATGGTTCTGATTCCCGTCCTATCGGAGATGGACGTAAAATTCGGAGGTCCCACCTCATAAATGACCTTACAGTGCTGCATGAGGCATTAAACCAAACCAAAACAAAAAAACAACCCAGGACTTTTTTGGCGCTGGTTGGATGTACTCAATGAATAATAGCAGTAAACTCAGTGAACATGTTTTAAAAACCTTTATTTCATACTTTTTACATGTCATAAGACCTAAAACTGTTCAATACCAGTTAACGGTCAACTTTCAATAATATAGCCAGGAAACAATACAATGAATGTTATACCATTGCTTACAGCTTTTAGAGTCTCATGAAATTTCTTCTAATTATATTTTGCGTGCTTTGGTAGATAAGTCTGAAAAAGTGAAAAAGGGAAATGTGTTGCATCGCCAGGAAATAAGGCGCTCGTCAAAATCAGGGGAACAGAGTTATCAGCCCTTTTCTGGGTCTCAGACAATTTTTACCTATTGTATGCACTTAAAAACACATTTCATGCCGCATTATACTAAAAAACATTGTTTGAAAGAAAAAGAGTGTAATTTTGAAAGCCTGAATACATTAGTAGCCATTTCCTCTCAAATTTTCCTTCTGATAGTAGTTGACTCTTTTGGAATCAAAATTGCAAATATATCTCGACTTCTATACAAGATAATTTGATAATTTCTTCAAAGGCAGCTTGAGCTATGTACAAGGTTTAACATGATACCAACAACTCAAAATGTCCAAAAACAGATGAGCACCTGATTTCATTGTGTTGCATCACAAATGTTATGGGAAAAATCACACGAATATTGGTGTGAAAGATTGTAAAAATGTATGGCACTATAGTTGTTTGAGAGGAAATGGATTTTAAAATGAGTACATTTTCGTTTTAGATGATTCAAATTGGCCAAGAGTGGGCATCAAAGTGTGCTACATGTGTAAGCTCAAAGCTTTTTCAAACAGCTGAGGTGAACACATGATGTGGTATTCTCAATTTTGTATTTTATTTCCTATTGTAAATTCTCCTGAGCTGTTTTGTTGTATAATTCTAGACCTACCTCATGGCCACATTGTAAGCTATGTGACAACAACTTGAGCAAACAATACTACAAAGGAGGTAGTCCTGGTAGTGAGAAGCAAGCACACGCATGTGAGTACTTACATGTGCAAGCAATACGAAGACAGAGACAACAAGTCACATGTTGGATTCAATTTCCTATACAGGGTATGTCAGGCCTCTTTTAGCCCTCTCTAAATAAAAATCAAGAACGCAATGTCAGTACATACAACATAAAATTTGGCTAACATTATGTGGCACAAATCTAAAAGTAAATTCAGAAACATCTTAATCCTTTGTGAGCTGGTGGAAAATAGAGAGACGAGTAATGCTGTGCTTTGAAACATGCTGTCAAATACAACTAAAAATAGGGTACTGGTACAAACATTAGCAGCAACAGTAGGCTTACAGGGGGAAAGTGAGGACTGGAATCTAGGTCACGCTAAGCATGCATGTAATGTGCTTTTTGGAGTAGGTAGGGACTGCTTAGTGCCCATCACACAATATGGTGCAAAGCATAACTGACACTGACTGCACTACGGCATTCGCAGACCTGTACAGGACCTGCAACTGTTACGATTGATGGCCCCGGTTTGAATACTGTGTTAAGAATACTTTACATGCCAAGTAGGCTATGGTGGTAGTGGTACAGGCGTGCATAGAGTTCTAGTTCCATCCTACACAACTCATCATATTAATATTTTCATCCCTGATAAAAATGCAACTCATAACTTTTTCATCATAATACCAGCCATATCATTTATAATACGGTACTCTTCAGTAAACTACAACACTGAACAGATTGCAGGGAATGTATTCTCCAGCTTACTGCAAGTACAATTCTGCCATGAATCAGAGAGTAGGCTCACAAGTGATGCAAAGGAATGTGTATTGTTCCAAACATACTACAACCCATTCATAACATTTTGATCATCAGCACAAGCAATGTAAGGGCAAACTAACAAAATCAAGTAAAATTCTAATAATGCTTACCAGCACATAGCAATGAAAATTTCCCCACTTCGCTCCAAATCTCCAACTGGTCTTAACAATAAATTCTTAGTTAACAAACTAGTAGGCCTACACGAGACTGGCCAGTGCTCTTAAATGTATGAGGGGCATACGCATGCCTACTTACTAGTGTGCATGAAGTGGGGAGGGGGGGGGGAGGATGAAGACGGGGTGGGGAATTTAACTAACTGAATTCAAATTGATATTGCCCACTGGGTGACACCTACAATACTTAAATCATATGAAATTTTAAAAAATTGCCGTAGAAGTGTTTTTCATGAAATTAAAATCACATGGCACAAATTAAGAAGAAAGTACAGGTTGTCTACAAATTGTTGGTGGAGTGATAAAACCTTGTAACCCCAGAACAGAAAGCTTTACAGGAAAGATAAATATAAACCGATTTCCTCTTGTCTGAAATCATCTTTACTAACTGAAGTTGGTACAGATAAATTATAACTCTTTTGCAAAACCTACCGTAACCCAAATGTGAAGTCGGACTCGGGAAAAAATTAAGAGGGAATAAAAGCCATTCAGAATTTTGTGAGTAACGAGGCTTCATCTCACCAACATTATTATACAGACTATGGCAATGAAAACATTACATCTGTAAAACAGTTTAGCATAAATTGAAAAATGTAGGCAGGTTTAAAGAACTGACCTATTATAATTGCAAAGTACATGGCATCGAATGTATGATATTAGTGGGTTTTTTTACTTTAAGTCATGGTGTTTTCACTGGCGTGGGATAAAAAAAAGTAACAACAAAATACTCATTTGAGGAGCACGCCCTCACAACTATTTCTTTCCTGGGTCGATGTGGAAAGCCCTTTACATTGTGACAATATAAAATTCAATAAATCTAAAAGACCAACACCAACAATCTAACTGCATCGAATGTTCTTTCAATTATTTTAATCAGGCTATAATAGAAATCTCTTTAACAGCACAATTGACTATCACAGAACTTTCTACCTGAGTGATAAAGAAGATTCAGTAGAAAAAATCAAAAGCACCATACAGCTGTACATGTATTTTAACAAACAAGTCAATAAATACAATTTTACATGTCTTTCAAATCATTACATTAGAAAAGAATGTACGGCACTGTGACTAGAGTAACACCAATAAGGATTTTACTGAGAATAGAGTGGCGTCTAAGATGTAGCGGTTAGGCTCTCAGTACATGTATATCATGTGGAAAAGCTGAGTTTGATCCCACGTTCAGACAATCTGAGTTTTTCTGCTGAGATTTGTAACTCTCAGCTCGGGTTGGCCATGACTGGCAGGGTTGAAGTGGCCTGTCTCTTACATGACCTTGCAGATTTGCAAAGGACGTAAAACTATAAACCAAACCAAATCTCTTCTGCTTCACACCCAAAAACCACTTCCCTGGACAAGCATGGTGCAGTGTGGTGCATGGGTGAGCCACTACAGTACTTTTGTCTTATGAATAAAAGAGCAAGGCTCCTTCTAGCCCTGTTTGTATACATCATACTTTTGTGGGGGGGGTTTTTTCATTTTAGTCTGTAAGGCGGAGCGTCCACTGACATGTTTTGTCAGTTGCAGGCCATGCTCATCTATATATGATATATACATATGAGCTTGGCCTGCAATGAACAAAACAGGTCAGTGGACGCGCGGCCTTATATTGGCACCCATGGATTTTGGATGTAACATTAAGAGTTTGCAGTCCCTCTATATCCCAGACTTATGACTTTCTAAGCGGAGCATCCAGAAGTTTCCCCCACATGGCAGTGTATGGGTGAGCAAACTGTGTCTTCTGGCCTTCTGAGTCCACCATTGGCCTTCTCTCATTGGCCCATTGGAACAGAGAACCAGCAAGGTTGTAGATTTCTGGGGCTGGTTGTCCACCTGAAAGTTCACAAGGTGAAGTTCAATAAACATACTTTATATCGTGATTGGGGCGGGGGGGGGGGGGGGGGGGGGGGGGGGGGGGGGGGGGGGGGGGGGGGGGGGGGGGGG
>JAUKPP010182487.1:0-14353 GCA_032273245.1 Phyllaplysia taylori
CTTAACGTCCCATGCAACACTATAAAGTCATTTAAGGGACGGGCGACTTCGACCCTGCCTGTCAGGGCCAACCCGGGCTGAGAGGGACATCGTTCCTCTCAGCCTGGATTTGATCCAACAGACAATGTCTACGTCGAAGTACCTCGTCTCACAAAATGACCTTAAAGTGATGCAAGGGAGCTAAAACAAAGAACAAACCAAACGTAATGTCCCGAGTGTCGCAAACAAGTGCTGTGTGAAATGGTTAGGCTCTTCTCCTGTCATGCGGAAGACTCGAGTTCGATCCCATGTGTGGACGATCTGGGGGGGTTTTCTGCTGGGATTTTTCCTTCTAAGCCCAGGTTGGACTGGCAAGCAGGATGGACGTAGCCCATCTCTAAATTGACCTTACAGTGTTGCAGGGGACGTAAAACTGAATTAACTTAACAAACAAATGAGTTTGGTACTCACGAGAGCCCCTTTTTGTTTGTTGTTTGTCTTAGTTTTGCACTGTTTGTATCGCTGTACTGCAAGTTCATTGCAGAGACGGGCTGCTCCAACGCTTCCTGTCAGGGCCAGCCCGGGCTGAGCTGGACACAATATCCCAGCAGAGAGATTGAGATGCTTGTCCAGAGTAGGAATTGAACTCATGTCCTCTGTACAGCTAAGTCACAAAGCATAAGGTGTACGCAAAAATTTGCTCATTTTGACACGCTGATTACGAAAATGTGGTTATTTTTCCTAACCAGCAGAGATGCTCATTTATTATGAGTTTCGATGTGCCAAAAGGAGGAAGCAGGAACAGAAAACGGCGCTGTGGTGTCATGGTTAGGCTCTTCGCCTGTCATGCAGCGGACCCGAGTTAGATCCCGAGCGTGGACGATCTTGTTTTTTATCTGCTGGGATATATTCCCTCTCAGGCCGGGTTAGCCCTGACAGGCAGGGTCGAAGTAGCCCGTCTCTAATCTTAATGGACCTTACAGTGTTGCTGGGGACGTAAAACTGGTAACCAAATCAAATTAGGAACAATAATGAGTGACTTCAGACTCGCTCTTGGGTGACGTCATGTTTTGTCAGTTGCATCAAAGAGCTTATAATTTCATAAAGAAATGCAAGCTCGGTCTGGATTAATAAGCGGAAAGAGAAAGAAAAATGTATACGCAAAAGAGTAGCAGAAAAGCTACTCTAGTGCGTTACTACGTCATAAGAGAGTGAAAAAAAACCTAGAATCGTGACGTGGTTAATATGAATCAATATTTATCGCTAATTTATAGGTTTTAGGTTAATAATAATTTTGATCAGATTTTCTGTTTGTTTGTGCACTCTAAAATAAGTGTGTGTCTTGTTCTTTTCATCTGGTAGTTATTAAGACGTATTTACTTATAGAGAAGACAGCTTTTGTTTCGCCATTTTGACTTGGACCATAGCAGGGTAGCGCCACTTTTGAAGAAACGAGCTAGGAGTTGTGTCATAAAGGGAGGTAAGTAACAGCCCTTGGCACTCCTTCTCTTCGGTGGCATCAAAGGTGTGAAACGCTCCGTGACAACAGTGCATTACGAGAGTTGTCACAACCAAGCGCGGCATCCCATTGACACTGCTTTTCTTGGCCGCGTTTCGATTCCACCGTGAGCACTGTTGACATGGATTACGTCACGAAGACGCCTGATACGCTTCGATGCTTATCTAATAAACCTTATAAAAATCTCTGGTGATATCAAAGACGCCTGCCGTCCAAACAAGCCCAATTTTATTCTTGCCGTGACCCGGCGCTTGTCTGGACCACAGCTGTCTTATCGGAGATGGACCTTAAAACGAAGGTCCGATTTCTGATTATCATGACCTTAAAGTTCAGTTAAAGTGTCTTAAGGGTGAGGACCGTTAATCAACGTAGAAAGTATTTCTGTGGTATCACGGGCGAATATAGGACATTTTAATGTCCCCTAGAACGGTTACGTTTCGTTTCGCCCTGTAAAAATGTGGAAAGACCTAAGCGGATACGAATTAGTTCAAATCAGGGTTACGGCTACGGTGATAACTTATCCAACTTTTGCGGGTGAAGGGTGTCCTTTAGTGACCGTCTATCGGACATGGCTACTGTTAGGACTTTTGGAGGCTGAACCCCCGGGCAGCATTATCTGAACAGAAGCATTTACACAAGTGGGCCTACGTAACACTTTGATAGGTATTCACGGGTAACCCGTGGTCAATGATTCTTATCTGAAAGTCAATAAATGTACTTGGAATATCATAATGCTATTATTAATAAGGTTCTGTTAATGTTATCATAACGTTCTTGTAATATTATTAACCGTAAGGTTATTTAAGAGACAGACTTCTTCGACCCTGCCTGTCAAGGCCAACCCTGGCAGAGAGAGGAAAAATTCCAACAGAAAAAAACCCAGGTCGTCAACGTGTGGGACCGAACTCGGGTCTTCTGCATGGCAAGCGAAGAGGCTAACTATTACACCACAGCGCCGGTCACCCTCAGGAGGCCATCGTCTGTGGTGTAACGCTTAGGCTCGCCTATTATGTAGAGGACGGGCGTTCAAGGTCCTGTGTAGGACAGATAGGTTTGGTTTGGTTACCAGTTTTACGTCCCCTGCAACACTGTAAGGTCATTTAAGAGACGAGCTACTTCGACCCTGCCTGTCAGGGCCAACCCAGACTGAGAGGGAAAAAATCCCAGCAGAAAAAAACCATATCATCCGCGACCGAGGATCGATCCAGGGTCTTCCAGCATGCAAGCAAAGAGCCTAACCATTACACCACAGCGCCGGTCTAGGACAGATATTTAATTTGTCATCGAGTGTCTTCTTCTCTCTTTTTAAAAATGTCAGCGGGACTCCAACAGAGAGTGTAGGCTTCCCTTCTGAGATTTTTTTCAAAGTGTTCTTTGTGTTGACATGTGGCCCGTGATCATGACATTGTGATGGTATAAAGTACATGTAGTAAAAAAGTTAATTTGGTAAAATTTGTCCTTTACGAGGTCTGAACACGGTGGCATCGGATGCAGTTGTATCCCTCCCAGCCCGAGTTGTTCAAGTAGAAAGGTTACCCAGTCATCTGATCAACGTAGGTGTCGAACTCCTATCCTCTTTTTCGTTTGGTTTCGCTTTTGTTTTACACCCTTTGTAAGTCTATTACTGTATGATAATTTTTATTAGTGAGCTACTTTGCCTTTCTAACCGTGCGTAGAGAGAGAGAGACAGAGAGAGAGAGAGAGACAGCTACGGTACGGGTACTTTTTTTCTTTGGTTTGGTTACCAGTTTTACATCCCCTGCAACACTGTAAGGTCATTTAAGAGATGGGCTACTTCGGCCCTGCCTGTCAGGGCCAACCCGGGCTGAGAGGGAAAAAGTAATAACAGGTGTTAAAAAAAAGAGGAACCTCTAAAATGCCAATAACTCGGTCGTTTTTGCACCAATTTCTATAAAAATTTCAGACGAAAAAAATGCAACCAAGGGGACAACAGATCTATGAATATGAAGAAAATCAAGTGATGCGCAAATAAATCATCAAATTTTTAAAATTTCAACGAAAATCGAAAAACGCGCAAAACATTACATTTTCGTAGCCATCAACACTAATGTGTATAGGAACAAACTAACTTTGCAAAATAGACTCAGGGGAAATACGGTAGAAATATGAATTATATGGTATTGACTCTTTCTTTCTAAAAACAGCTTCATTGTTTGGATGGAAATTTCAAATGACACTGTAGTGTGTGTCAGGGTGAGATTCTACGGACCTCCCATTTAGCATTGATTTTGAAGTCTTCGATTGTTTATGGGTTGTTCCTTACAATCTATCTTTCTGAAAATTCTGAAAGAAATAGCTAAGAGGTTAAAGTCTAAGGAATGCAATAAACTTTTATTTGAATCAATTTGGCTTTATAAGGCATTCTCCAAACCTTTCTTACAACCACACAAAGGCCCACGCATGCCCACTCTTGATGTGTGGCTTGTGACCTTATCTGCTGGAGCTGAGCATTCTCAATAGCAAACCCGCTTCTCACGTCTAAACTTCTCTATAATCTCTCCCAGACCGATTGGATACTCTTTTGATGTAAGTTTCGTGTTTTCGTAGTACTTGTCCCGAAACCAGAGCCAGATCATTCCCCTATAGCTGAACTCAAACCAGCCTTCCCCAAAAGCAAGGCGTCATTTTGCGCGTGCACCCAAAAATCAGAGGGGTAACGGAAAGAGCGATAACTTCTACATTACAGTTTTAATCTCTTTGAAACTTTACACTGCTTTGTCCCCTTGGCTTTTCCGATGGCATACCAACTTTGAAAGAAATTAGTTACAAAATGAGGAAATTATTCAACTTTTAGAGGGTCCTCTTTTTTTTACACCCGGTACAATATAAAGATGCCAGTATGTGGTGTATGGGTTAAGCTTTACGCCTATCATGCAGAGGGCGGAAGTTCGATGCCCACGTGGTGTAGATTTTCAATCAAGTTCAAGTATCTCCCTCTCTCTGCTAGGACGTTGCGTCTCTCTCAACCTGGGTTGGCCATGACCGGCAAGGTTGAAGTTGAAGTAGCCCATCCCTTACATTACCTTTCAACGTTGCAAGAGAACTGAAATCCATTGTACCAATGACGGGAGTAAACAAGTCGACATCAAAGATAACAAAATTAACCTGAAGGAGCAATCTACGGTATCATGAAAGTGACACGATCAGTCTAGATCTAGGTTTTCCCCGCAAGATCAAGGTCAGGTGAAGTCTGAATACCGTAGTCAAATAACTAGATATCGAATGTTACCGTCATCGTAAACTCTAAACCAAACCCAGACCATCAAAACGCAAGCAATATCAAGATCTAAAGAAAGAAATTCAAATCACGGGAAGTAAAGAGCATTGTTGCTCTTTATTTTATTTCATCGCATTTTTAAATGATTGTATAGTATCGGCACTGTGATGTAATGGTTAGGCCCTTCGCCTAATATGCGGAGACCCCAGTTCTATCCCAGTCGTGGACGATCTGCCTTTTGTCTGCTGGAATTTTTTCCCTCTCATCTCGGGTTGGCCTTGACATGCAGGATCGAAGTAGCCTGTCTCTTAAATGGCCTTACAGTGTTGCAGGGGACGTAAAACTGGTAACCAATACAAACCAAACCGGAATGTATAGTTTTCCACTTGACTACAATTGTCTTTCAAGTTTTGTGCCATGTTCTTTAGGCCTCCAAAAAATAGACGTCCTTTTCCATATTTTCTCTCTTTTGGTCTCCAGTTTTACGCCCCTTGCAACAGTGTAAGGTTATTTAAGAAACGGGCCACAGTGACCCTGCCTGTCAGGGCCAACCCGGGGTTGAGAGACATTATACCACAAGCACCTGTCCAGTCTCTGTGGGCCTCTGTGGTGTGAAGGTTAGTCTCTTCGCTTATCGCGCAGAAGACCTCACTTCGATTCCCGTGTGGACACGACCATTGTTTGCGTCTTTCAGCTGAGATCACATCCCTCTCAGCCGGGGTTGGCCCTGACACACAAGATCGAAGTAACCGTCTCTTTAATGACTTTACAGTGTTGCGAGGGACGCAAAACTACACATCACATAAAACCAGGATATTTAGTAGGTTTCTGAATGACCTTGGTCTGCCTGGGTAACAGTAGATGCTTCAACGCAGAGAGCCTGCTTTCGGGGCGAACTTTCACACTTCAGCGTGCAAGGTGGACAGCTTAAGGCGGAGCGTCCACTGATATGTTTTGTCAGTTGCAGGCCAAGCTTATATATATATGATATATACATATGAGCCTGGCCGGCAACTGACAAAACATGTCAGTGGACGCTCCGCTTTAGTAATTTGATCGATCTTGGAAAATCTAAATATTACATCCGGTTAATCGGATTTGTGAGGGAAAAAAATAGGTTTACTCATTCTCCAAAATTTTCAACCGACTATTTGATAAAGTCGGTTCAGCTTAGACGAAGAACGTTATGAGCGCGTCGTAGTATATAAAACCCACCCACTATCAATTTTCTAAAGCTTCGGTGAGCGAAGACCCTTGGTCCCCATCGGAGATGACCACCATGCAGTCGTTGACGGTGTTCATTGGTTTGACTCTTATTCTCTGTAGTCTGGGAGCGGAGAGCGGGAGCATGGCCAGTGAGTAGCCTAGTTTGGTTACCAGTTTTACGTCCCCTGCAACACTGTAAGGTCACTTAAGAGACGGGCTACTTCGACCCTGCCTGTCAGGGCCAACCCGGACTGAGAGGGGAAAAATCCCAGCAGAAAAAATACCCAGATTGTCCGCGACCGGGGATCGATGTAGGGCCTTCCGGCATGATAACCATTACACCACAGCGCCGGTTGAGTAGCCTAGTCTTTTGTCGAATAGTCCGAGGCTTAAATAGTCAAAGATGCTGGCGCCTCTACAAACAACTACATAATGTACTAACTCTAAACGTCCGGTCATCTAAACAACTGGAACGGTTTTTTAAGGACGTCTGAAGGGTTCTTAAGTACTATGGCGACATGTTTCATATTAATTTCTTTCAATTTTCCAAAGCGATTTGCCTTGGCGTACAATATGAAGAACTTCATCACAAAATGCTTCATATGCCACACAAAAATGAAAAATTTAATTATGTCACTTTTGATAAGTATTCGTAGCTAAGGGTTGTTTGGCTCAGAAAAAAATAACAAAGGATTCTATTTGTCCTTAAAATCAAGGTATCAACATCAATTTTTCCTTCATATGCATTGCTAAATGAAAAGAATAAATTGCAGTTTATTTTTTTTTCTCCCCTTTTGCATAGCTCGTTGTGTGATGAAGATCTTCATAATGATATATTTTATTGTAAAACGAAGTCGCAGAGGTTGATTTAACCATGATAGCACATTTTGTAGAAACAATTCATATTATAACATTATGTCAGACTCAATTTTGAATTCATCAAGAACAGCAACTCAAAAGTTAGTATTTTGTCTTATGACTCGACTTCTTACGAAAGCCTTTATCTTTTTATATTATGCTGGTTGTTAGTTTTACGTTCCTTGCAACTCTGTAAAGTTCTTTAAGAGACGGGCTACTTCGACCCTGCCGGCCTGCCAGGGAGACCCCATCGGGGCTGAAAAGCACACGTAGATGTTCATATTGATATGAAGTCGGATTCTCATTTTTCATCTTCATCGGTAATTTCCTTTCTTTGTTCTTTGGCTCTCTGCAGTACGTCAACTTTCTGTTTTCTACGTTGTTGTTTTATCCACACTCTTATGGGTCCGAAGAAGACAGGGGTCCTGTCAATAATTTGCCCAACCCTACATTTTTCCCTTTTACATTCTTCATTAAATTTTTGGTAAAGCCTACGGTTTGTTGAGTTTGTGGTAATATTCTCTACATTAGTAGGATAAATATGTTAGATGCGCTGGCTCACAACTTGAAAGGTGGAAACGTTCATAGCTTTCCTCTATGAATCAAAATAGAAAAATACCTAAACTTACTGCTTCAAAGTAACGGCAAAATAAGAAAGAAGGGGAACAAAAAAACGAAGGAAGACAGAATTAACGAAACTACCGGTAAGAAAGATAGATTGAAAAAAAATAAAGAAAAGGCACGAAAGAAAAGTAGGAGTTGATAGAAAAAAGAGAAAGATAGGAAGACAGCACAAGCAATAAAAGCTCTAAAGGAAGAAATGAAAGAGAACGAAAGAAAGACAGAAGAAAGGGAAGAAGAAAGTTTTAATAAAGAAAGAAATTAAAGAACGAAAGAAACAAGAAAGAAAGAATGAGTGAAAGTAAAAAGAAAAGTCAGAAAAAACCACCATGTCCATGTTTGGGTAACTCGTAATGTTCTTTTCTTATAACTGCTGCTGGCTACAGATTGGTTTTTTTTTTCTTTTTCTTTTTTTCCTTGCGCCAATTTTCTACTACATGGACCCCGGTTGGTTAGTGAAGAATTCTTGAGTTAGTCAGTAGGGTATCACTTTAATCAAGATGTTTTATTGTTTGTTTTGTTTGTTCTTTAGACAGAGATAATAATTATAAATATCATTATGGTCACGATGCATTGGGTTGTTAGAATGTTATATCTGATTATTGTTATTACACTCATCTGCTCCTTTGAGGCCTGAGGTATTTTTTTCTTTATTCTTACAACGGGATGTGTTTCTATGGTACATGATATTAATATCCTTCCCTCGAAGCAGGTTCCATGCGCTTTATAAGACATTATTACCCCGATAGACCCAACTGCTTGTGAAACGTACCATGTAAGCTGTCATATTGGTGATAAAAACTATGCTAATGATAATAATAATAATAATAATAATAATAATAATAATGATAATAATGATAATAATAATAATAATAGTAGTAGTAGTAATAAAGATGATGATAATAATAAAAATAATAATAATAATAATAATAATAATAATAATAATAATGACTGCATTCATATAGCGCATTTCCCCTCTTGAAAGCAGGCTCTATGCGCATTACAAACAATTATTACCCCAGCAGACCAAGTCATTCAGAAACCTTCTCAACTTCCTGGGAAACATACAGTTAAAGCCGCCATTTTACAGGCGCTAAAGCGCTAACATACGGACAAGATCGTTTGCTGTCTACAGCCAGGTACCCATTTACACCTGGATGAAGTGAGAAAAATTCGTGTAAAATGCCTTCCGAAGGATACAACGTCGGGCCCAAGCTGGGATTCGAACCCGCAGCCTTCCGATTACGGGTCCGGCAGCCTAACCACTAGACCACCGACGCCAAGATAAGATGTTACGCTGTAGTCTATGACCGGATACCCAGTCGCGCCTGGGTAAGGGGAGGGAAATCTGTGCAGTGCCTCTCCCGAAGACACGATGTTCGAATCCGCAACCTCACAATTAAAAGTCAAGCAGCCTAATTATTTACTAATGTATACAAATTTCACTTCTGTCTTCAATTCCCAGCTTCCGGTCAGAGCAAAACGTGTACTTTTGACAACGGCCTTTGTGACTGGACATGGAGCGCTCAGCATTCTGGACACGTGCTTTGGTCACTTGGTAAAGGGATGACTCCTTCCAGAAGGAACAACAATGTCGAAACGGGCCCGCTAAAGGATCACACAGGAAACAGGCAAGGTAAGAAACATTCAGAGTAAAAACACGTAAAACTTAAAAACCCATCGCTGTGTCATAATTTAATTGATTGTATTTATATAGCGCATATTACTGGCTCTATGCGCTTTACAATCATTATTACCCCAGCAGACCAAGTCATTCCCAAACCTTCTAAACTTCCTGGGAAGCATACAGTGCAAGCGGCCATTTTAAAGGCGCTCGAACACTAACATATGGACAAGATCGTTCGCTGTCTACAGCCGGGTACCCATTTACACCTGGGTGAAGTGAGAAAAATTCGTGTAAAGTGCATTTCCCAAGGACACATCGTCGGGCCCGAGCCGGGATTCGAACCGACAACCTTCCGATTGCGAGTCCGACAGCCTAACCACTAGACTACCGTCGTCATAGGTCCCAAAGTATAGTCATATTGAAACTAATTGAAATATCTTTTTCCCAAGTTTGGGGAAAATGTTATGCAGAGGATTTGGAGAGCATCAAGGAAAACTCGAGCCACGCAATGTTGACCGCATTAAAATAGCAGCTCCAACTGGATTCTGAATGTAACACCAGAGTGATTGGTTTAAATACCAGTTTTACATCCCCTGCAAAACTGTAAGGTCATTTAAGAGACGGGCCACTTCGACGCGGCCTGTCAGGGCCAACCTGGGCTGAGAGGGAAATAGCCCCAGCAGAAAAAAAACACCAGGTCGTCCGTGCTCGGGGGTAGACTCGGGTCTTCCGCATGACAGGCGAAGAGCCTAACCACTACACAACATCAGAATGGGCGATCTAGTGATGAAATTACCATAATGCTTGTAGCTTATCCTCACTTTCCTTTTTCTACATTTTTTTCAAATTTCAGCTGGCTACATGTTTGTGGAAACAACAGGCAAAATGAGGGGTGCCTACGGTGATCTTGTGAGTGAAGAACTCTCCGGTCCAGTAGCTATGACGTTCTGGTAGGTGTCAGCGAGAACGAAGTTAACTGTTTGTAGAAGCGCCAGCTTCTGTTGCTGTCTTAGCCTGCCTCAGGTAGAACCGACCTGTTTAATAGCAAAGACCATAAGAGAGTCAAGAACCCTAACTTCGGGAAAATTGGGTCCTGGAAATGAGTGGCACCACCAAGCGTCGGCCAACCTTATCAGCTGATCTAAGCGTAAACAAACGCAGTGAAATGTCTTGTCTGGGCTGACATAGTGGGTTCTTCTCAGCCCGGGTTAGCCCTGACAGGCAACGTCAATGTGGCTGCCTCTAAAATGACCTTACGGTGTTACTAAGGGCGTAATATCAAATTAACATAAACCAATCACCTGCCATCAAGAACCACCCATTTCTGACACCACTGCAATCCACAAGTTTGAATTCCATCATATCAGAAATGAACGTTAAGTTCGGCCCTTCCTATATAACCATAATAAAGTTTTAGTCAAGCAAAAGGTATAAACTCTTAACCAGACAAAACAAAAACAAATTAAGCATTCATAATATTATGTGCATAATTTCGAGTTGCCGAACACAAACGGTAAGTAGGCTTATTTACGGAATATTTCCTCATTCATGAATCGCTTCTTTACTCTAGACTAGAAGCAGTTTGACAATTCCTTTCTTTATTATTCATCTTATATTTGGGGTTTTTTAAATGAGGTATTAGACTGGTATCATATCAAGTTTATTTTAATATTTTTGTGTGCCCATATTCTATTTTGAAGAATAGGATTATCAGAAAATCGCCAATATGCTGGCATTGAGCGACCGTAAAAAGAGTACATGTATGAACATTTTTCTTATTGACTTCTGTGTCTTGCAACACTGTAAGGTAATTTAAAAGTGATGGGCTACTTCGCCTCAGCCTGCCAGGGCCAACCTTGGCTGAGAGGGACATTGTCTCAGCAGAAAAACGAAGATGTCCTCGATCAAACAAAGATCCCTACGCGGGCGCTCGAGGGCACATTGAGCATCCGTCAAAGGGAAGGGTCTAAACATTACATCACAACGCCGGTTGCATGCCTATACTTCTGTATTCCAGATCATATTGTATAAACGAAGTTGTGTTTCCCTCCTCTCCTCCTCACTCTTCCCTCCCAACCCCTTCACCCCCCCCCCCTCCCCTCCCCTCTCCTCCCTCTCCTCCACAACCTCTCTCTTCGCTCCCCACCCCCACCACCTCCGCCCTCCCCTCCCCCATTTCCTCGCTCCCTTTCCCCCATCCCTCTCCCCCTCTCCGCTCTCCACCCCGCTCCCATACCCCCCTCCCCACCCCCTCGTCCCTCACCCCTCTCCTCCCCCTCTCCCCACACCTCCATGAAGGTATTATTTCCACGGGGATGACATGGGCAGTCTCCAGGTGTTGGCCTGGAACCTGACGGAAAACTACCCGGACCCTGGGACTCAAGCGTTGTGGTCTGTGGACGCTGACACAGGAGACAGATGGATGCAGCAGAGTCTTTCGGTGCCAAGTCAAGGAGAGAAGTATAAGGTTATTTGCTTACCAGTTTTACGTCCACTACAACACTGTAAGGTCATTTAAGAGACGGGCTACTTCGACCCTGCCTGTCAAGGCCAACCCGGGCTGAGAGGGAAAAAGTCCCGGCGGAAAAACGAAGTTCGTCCAAACCCGGGATCGAACTCGGGTCCTTCGCATGACAGGTGAAGAGCCTAACCACTACACCACAGCGCCGGTTAAAACGTCAGTCCGTACAGCTGGGTTCCATAGAGTTGATAGCAAACAATAAAGGGATTCTGTAAGCGTAGGGTACTTGTTACCTCACTCAAATAGCCGCCGCCACAGAACAGATACAATACAGAAGTACAATCCCGAAAAAGAGACGTCACAAAATAGGTTTCGACTTCTTCTGTTGTCCGCCATTTTCTTTTGCCGTACCCACGGTCTGGAAAACACCCGCAGAATACATAATACAGAATTACAATCCCTATACAGTGAAGTCACAAAATATAGGTGTGTACACCATTTTCTTTTGTCGTACCCGCGGTCTGGGAAAAACCCACAGAATAGATAGAATAAAGAAGTGCAATTTCTATACAGTGACGTCATTACTTTTACTTCCAATTTAAGTAACATCTCTAATGAGAATGTGTTATATTCATTTAAATTTGTTTGTTTGTTTTTTGTCTCGTAATTTGTCCAATAGAGAATGGTGATGCTTTGCTGGGGAAAAAAAGGCTGAGTAGTGAGTAGCGCAATTGTTTTGTTGTGCGTTGCCAAGCGTCGCATACGACAAAATAAGATGGCGGATTTCCGGAAAGCGAACAGTGGCTAGTTTTTGGATTCAGTTGATTTTGGTACCAGATAAAAACTTAAATGGATGAGGCTTAATCGATAGAAAACAGGATTTTTCTACCGCTTGCCGTCTTTGAGTTATTTCAATTTAGAATCGCTAGAGCTTTCCAAAGGGGCCGTCAGCTAGTTGCAAAATAGCAAGGCTCAAAATACAGAGGACTTTTTAAAAACGCGGAACGGAAGAGGAATTCTTCTGCCCTTCTTCCAACTTTAGCCCACACTGAGATTTGCCTGACATCAAAATATTTTCTACAAAGCGTCTCTTTGCGCCTACCCAGTATTCTGTTTATAGTATTATCTCTATGGTTCGTACACACAAGCGCGCGTACACACATAGGCCTACACCTACATACACCCCCTCAATAAAGATTTATCAACAATTCAAGATTTTGTTATGCTTTTTTTCTCTTTCCTTCTCTTTCTTTCTCTCTCTCCCTCTCTCTCTCTTTCTCTCTCTCCCTCTCTCTTTCTCTCTCTTTCTGTCTTTCTTTCATACTCTTTGTTTCTCTATCTCTCTTTCTCTTTTTCTTTCTCTCTCTCCTTTGCTCTTTCTTTCTCCCTCTCTCTTTCCCCTCCTCTCTCTTTCTCGCTCTCTATTCCTCTATATCTTTTTTCTCTCTCTCATTTCCACTCTCTATCTCTGTCTACCTCTCTTTGGCGCTTTTTTCTTTCCCTCTCTTTTCTCCCTCTTTATTTCTGTCTTTCTCCCGCTTTCTCTTTCTCTCACTCGGTTTCTCCCTCTCTTTCTCTCCCGCTCTCTCTCTCTCTCTTTCTCTCTCTCTCTCTCTCTCTCTCTCTCTCTTTTCACTGTGATTAGTCTTTAACCGTTTAAAACAATCACACTGCAAGAAGTTGGTGACGATTAATCTCCAAATGGATTCAATTTGAGTATCTTTCTCTCTCAGATTATTGTACGGGGTGTGGTTGGTAAACCAAGTGTCAGTGACATCGCAGTGGATGACGTGACACTATCAGGTAAGGCAAACCGCTTGTTTGTAAAGTCAGGCCACCTATAAAAACAGAATAAGAAATGTTGTTTTATTTTATTTAAATTTTAAAAGTTTTTAAGGTAACTTTTTTTTTTTGCTTAAATAGATGGTTCGGTTGCAAATGTTGGCACTGAAGTAAGTTATTATAACTATAGTGCAGTCAAAACTCGTGGCGCTAATTTTGCTCGATTTACTCAATAAGATGCAGGTATGCTGCACAGCTACGGCCTGATTATTTCTCCCCCTCCACTCCCCTCCCTCCCTCCTTCTTCTCCCTCCCTCTCTCCCTCTCCTCCCTCCCCACCCCCACGTCTCTCCTCCATCCCCCTCCTCGGGTTGGCCCTTACAGGCAAGGTCGAAGTAGACCGTAATGTGTCTTTTATCAGAATTTAGCTTACTCTTGACGACAAAAAGTAATACAGGCGTTATAGTAGATAGGCGATTTGTCGAGATCCAAGATTTTGGGGAACTTTCAGAATTTCATTTTTGATAACGTGTGCCAAATATGGAAACTATATGAAATCTATGCTTTTAACTTTTCCTACTTTCACTATGAAAGGAGCCAGTGCTATATCTTTCACTACACTACCAGCAAATGGATGAAAATTACACGTGCTTTAAGGTAGCCTAATAATTTTGTTAGTGTTGGGCCTTGAAAAATTGGTTTGATTTTGGTTTAACTCCCTATGGGTAATTTACGAGTCGGGACCTCCGAATTTTACGTCCATCTCCGATCGGACGAGGGGTCGGAGCCAAAAAAACTTCGAGAAAATTTAGGTGAACCTCACGGGATTCGAACCAGGGACCTCTCATCTGTTGGCCGGCACACTACCGCTCGGCCAACGACATCCCCTTTAAGTATGTTTGAGGACAGACAGCGCGCAGAACCAGCGCTGTGGTGGCATAGTTAGGCTCTTCGCCTTGCATGCGGGAAGACCCTAGATCGATCACCGATCGCGGACGATCTGGGGTTTTTTTCTGCTGGGATTTTTTCCCTCTCAGTCCAGGTTGGCCCTGACAGGCAGGG
>JAUKPP010182598.1:0-14352 GCA_032273245.1 Phyllaplysia taylori
AGTATATCTCCGTTTTTCTGCTGGGACAATGTCCCTCTCAGCCTGGGTTGGCCCTGACAGGCAGGGTCGAAGTCGCCAGTCCCTTAAAATGACCTTATAGTGTTGCATGGGACGTTAAGCCCAAACCAAACCAAACCAATCTGTTGAATTTACCCAAGTGTATCTTCTGTGGAGTTTTATCCTTTCCCTGGGTCCCATCCCCTCTTATTCTTTACCACCATAACATTCAAATGGTTGTGTTGTGTACAACCAAGGCATTTAAAAAAATACTCTTGAGTTGAAGGTTTTTTTTTTCTCGGAACTGAACATCAGCAGTTGAATTTATCGCAATAAGATGGGTGATTAACTGGTGTTTGTAGCAGTGCCATTTGAATGTTCAAATATTCAATCGACGTACTGTTAGAATCAGCTTTCATTCAACATTAGATCAGTTGTAACATTTGGCCCGATAGTTAGCAAATCTTGTGGCGTGTGCTCTTATTGCTCGCATCATTTACTCCATCCTAACGTAACGGTATTTCAAATACACTGAAAGTTAAATAAAATTTGGAAGTTCTCCACTGTGTCATTTTTTTTTTTATCAAAATAGAAATAAAGCTCTTAGTTTGTGACTCCAGCAATGGAGTTGGTCCATTTTCACTCTCCGACAAGATAAAGTCATCCGTAGTTAACAGTACATGTACAAGAAGTTAACAATTTTTCTTATTATTGAAATGTGCCTCCTTCTGCAATCATTCCCTGCACCCTCCTGTGTGTGAAAACTGAACCATTCCTGGGAATTTTTCCCTTCTATTATTTAATGAAGAGAGTTTAAACTAGGAATGACACTGTTTGATATGTCGTCCCACGTGTCTCTGATTTTGTACAATAAACCATTTTCTATGACTGAACTTTGGTGTTTGTTTTATTCGTTCATCGTGGCATCACATAACCCGGCTGCGTCTGCTGCTCGGATTGGGGTTTGGTTTGGTTACCAGTTTTACGTCCCCTGCAACACTGTAAGGTCATTTAAGAGACGGGCTACTTCGACCCTACCTGTCAGGGACAAACCAGGCTGAGAGGGGGAAAACCAAACCAGGCTGAGCGGGGGGAAAATCCCAGTAGAAAAAAATGCAGACAATCCGAACGGGGGATCGATTTCTGGTCTTCGACATGATAAGCGAAGAGCCTAACCATTACTACACCGCAGTGCTGCTTGGAGAAAGTATTGCTTTTTACAAACCCTTACAACACTTTCATTGGAAGTCACCAATAATAATCCCAGGGCCACCGTTGAAGTGGAGGAACTCCAGGAGAGAAAAAGAGAAGATGACTCAAATTGGTTTTGACATAACATCCTTTTTCAACATTGTAATGTTACTTTATTTTAAGGAACGGGTCTTACTAGTCTTAGACTGTCCCAGTAGGAAAACATCATTCGATCAGACACACTGCCCCACGTGAGCCTCAAACTCACGTCCTCTGGTTGGAAAGCGAAGGGCCTAACCGACTCACTATAGACGTGGGTAAGACACCTGGCATTGGGACCTTGACCTTGAATCAGACTTATCATCTGATCGTGTGGCATCGACAGGTTTGGTTTGGTTACCAGTTTTACGTCCCCTGCACCACTGTAGGATCATTTAAGAGTAATAATAAGAGACGGGCTACTTCGACCCTGCCTGTCAGGGCCAACCCGAGCTGAGAGGGAAAAAATCCCAGCAAAAAATAAACCAGACCGTCCACGTTCGGGGATCGAACTAGGGTCTTCCGCGTGCAAGGCGAAGAGCCTAACCATTACACCACAGCGCCAGTGCATTGACAGGGTTGGGGTTGGGGCAGCTGGAGACCGCAGCACTGGTCAGTGGTGAGGACTCGTTAGAGAGCTGTCGTCTCTGGTGTATGTCCCAGGTGGAGATGGTTTGATTTAGCTACCAGTTTTACGTCCCCTGCAACACAGTACATGTAAAGTCATTTTAAAAGCGGGCTACTTTGACCCTGCCTGTGGGGCCAACCCGGGCTGAGAGGGAAAAAATCCCAGCATAAAAAAACATCTTCCGCGCTTGGGATCGAACTCGGGTCTTCTGCATGACGGGCGAAGATTCTAGCCATTACATTTTTAATGCATTGAAACTTATCATTGATGACAGCGGGATAAAAATTCATGGCACCAGAAAAAGATGTCCTAGATCTTTCTGGGTCAACAGTGACATTGCCTTTGATTTTGATGAGCTGGGATACAGAAAAAAAAATGCCAGCTCAATGGGTTCCAAAACAGATGACAAGGCGCAATGTTTGCACTTCATTCTTGAAACAATGCAAGCAAAATGATCGGCATCTATGATGTAATGGTTAGGCTCTTCGCCTGTCATGTGGCCGAATACCCGAAATAGATCCTTCGTCAAATATCTAAGAACGTGTTTTTTTCTATCGGCGCCGGAGTTACCCTACATACGGTAGTTGATAGAGCCGTAAAATAAACCAATAAATAGGCCTATTACCCGAGAAAAAGATCCACCACCAACGACGCTAAATCCAGAAGTTGCTTGACAGACACGTACGGGGATGTCCTGTATTTATTCATGCGGCGTTGGTAAATAGGGTGGCTATTTTGGTGATAAAAGGAGTGTTTAATCATCTTACGACGCTCGTCGTGATCTCCATCATGACAGAAATTTTCTTTTTATAGCCATTTTGGTATCAATTCTAGGACAGCCACGGGCGTAGAGTCCATACAAGCAAAGAAAGTAGTGCTTGCCCCACCCTTTTGACCGGCATAAAAATTTATCTAATTTCCCTTTCAACTATCAAGCCATCTTTCTTCTTTTGATTTGCTTGTTCTTACTCAAAGAGCACGCTTTGCCCCTGCCCTTTGTAAGAGTGCCGTCTGAAAAGTAGGCCAAATGTCTCCGAGGCCGTAAAATCAAAACGCTTTAATGAAACAATACGAAATCTACAATGTGTAGATCTAGGTCCAAACCTTTTGTCTTCCAGCATGCAAAATGTGACGCTCCTTATACATCATTTGCACACACAATTCTTTGCGTAATAAAAACGTATACTTGTAGTAAGCTTATGTAAGCAAATCCAGAAGAAAAATTACAACCCCAACGACCGTGCCGCTGTTTGGTTTGGTTACCAGTTTTACGTCCCCTGCAACACTGTAAGGTCGTTTAAGAGACGGGCTACTTCGACCCTGCTTGTCAGGGCCAACCCGGACTGAGAGAGAAAATCCCAGCAGAAAAAAACCCAGATCTTCCGCGATCGGGGATCGATCCAGGGTCTTCCGCATGCAAGGCGAAGAGCCTAACCATTACACCACAGCGCCGGTCCAACGTGATGTGAATGAGGTCCTTCCGTAGTCAATCCATGAAAAAATGTGCGTCTGTGACGGCATTCACGTTTCACATTTTGCCGCAGACACAGGCTTGGACCTTTGACCCTGTGAGTTTCGTAGTGTTTCATACACGAGTTTTGATTTTACGGCCCCGGAGGCATTACAGTGGAAACCTGATATGACATACTGTAGCAGGGATAGTGGGACCAGAGAAAAAGTTATATCAGGTGCCGTTTAATCAGAAATTTAAGGGAAGTAAGCATTGGTGGACTAATCCAACTGTATTTATTCATGGGTAGTTTCCCTTGCCACATGTGCCCACGAATATGGGTTTTGGACAAGATTTTAATTATTGCATGTTAGGTTTTTTTTTTTTACTTTTTCACCTTTTTTTTCTTTCTCTCTCTCTCTCTCGTTCTCTCCCCCTCTCTCTTACTTATTACACACAGTTAACGAGCCTTTGTCCCTGCTCCCTGCTACAACCGATTGGGCTCTGATGAGGCCCTCTGATTGCCGATAACTTTTGATAGAGGCAAAGAGAAGGAAAAAACGGAGATTTAAAAAATCCCCGATATTACCGGAGCCCAGTTATTACCGGGCCTGTTATATATATCACATATATATGGTTTCCACTGTACTTTTTAGCTGACTGTCTTCTTTGTGCCCCCTGGCCAGCTTGGTTATTGTTTCTAATGGGGATGGGAACAAGGTGTATCACGGGGGAAAAAAGCACGAACTATACAGGTTTTTATATAAAATAAACCCCCAAAAACCCAAACCCAGAAGCTCCCTGTGCTAGGATAAAGTAAGTGTCCCTCTCAGGCCAGACTGACCAACCGGCGCTGTGGTGTAATGGTTAGGCTCTTCGCCTTGCATGCCGAAGACCCTGGTTCGATCACCGGTCGCGGACGATCTGGGTTTTTTTCTGCTGGGATTTTTTCCCTCTCAACTCAGGATGGCCTTGACAGGCAGGGTCGAAGTAGCCCATCTCTTAAATGACCTTAAAGTGTTGCAGGGGACGTAAAACTGGTAACCTGATTGATCAGGTCTGCTAGTTATGGTACTCTCTATACTAGCAGTTGATTACCAATTTTTTTACTTGACGCGTTGTTCTTCATCGTCACCGTTACCTAGGACTATCGTAAGTGAAAAAGACAATAGTCTTAGGGATCGGTGACGAATATGGAATTTAGTATTCTTTTTCATCGTTCAGGATGGACAAATCTCGAGAATTTCTTTCATGTTAGTCTTATACTCCTGTGTATTTCAAGCTTAATGGCACAAATTCAGTTGATTTTTTGTGGTCAATATTTGTAGAGTTCCTACTCGGGGTCCTTCCCTTCCGAGTACTAAGTGACAGGTAAAGTGTTTCACCATAGCACTGAAGATGCCAGTAAAATACCGGTATTAATTATGAGAGATATGATTCCATGACAAAGTTATGATTATGAAAGTATATACACGTATAGAGGAAGGATGGAAATTTTCTGAAATCCATAATTTCGATTTGCTCCATAATTTTCCTTACTAAGTTGGACCTGCTGTACTAATCTACAATTGATTAAGTGTTTTTCAAAAACTGGAAAGTCCAGAAAAAGTTAAGCAAATTTTGGACTAATCAATTTCCATCCTTGTATATATATATCTATATACGGTATAAAAAAATATATGAAAAAGACAAGATTGAAAATGTGATATTTTTTTTATTCAGTAACTCCAGATGCAGCTTTTGAAAACATTTACTGTGAACATGAGGGAATGGCTGGATGACCATGAGTCAGGATGTACAGGGTGGACACGGGGTTCATGCTAGCCACAACTGACAGGCAGAGACAGGCGCACATGAAGAAAGATCTTTGTAAAAGAGCAAATGCTACTCATGCACACAGCAAATACAACAGTTCCACTCTTCACGCATACAGATTAATCTGACAAAAATTCCTCAATACATCATTTTGATCAGCTTCAGTTAAGACACATTTTATGACATCAATATTACCCTTGTAAGCCAACACGCACACTAGTAAAGAGGTACAGGCCAAGGGCAATTCTCGACCAAATAAAGGCTACATTACTAAGCTTTTGGGAATCACAAGAAGTCATGATTATAAACTGCACTGTATAATGGTAGGCCTATATTGCTATTATAATATCATCAACTGAAAGTCTAGTTTTCAGCATTCTGCAAATTCATTTTCCTACTGGAAACTCGACTTGACGAGGTCAAAGCCAGATTCGTGTGATATTTTTGTATTGATCCAGTAGCTGCTCGGCTTTTGCCATTTTGCTCATACTAGTTCAATAAAGACTCCCAAGTTTGCTCCAATTATTTATACGAGTCCAAGAATACCTCTACTTCAAGACATCATTACATAAACCTCCAGCTACAATGCTAATTATTTTTAACCACCCTCTACTTCCAAACAAAATTCCAGTCTTTGTATTTTGTTATTTGTATGATAAGACGCCTTGGCAGAATTCGAATGGTAGAGATGCAAGAAGTCTATCTGACCATCACACAGAAAGGGATAAACAAAGCTGTTTTGCTTTTAGCAAAAAGGAAACTTATCCACTGAAATCTTTGTATTATTCACCCTCATGCAGAAACAATTAATGAAATGTCAAATTTTTAATGAGCTTGGTGAGCTCAGTGAGCTGGGACAAGCCAAGGCCAGATGTAACTGGCATTACTGAAACAAAGTCCACTTTCCTGCTGCTCTCTCATCCCCCTCCACAACCCACGTGCTGGGACAGATGGACAGATGAACATCATACCAAACTGCAGACATTACCACACATCACTTGCACTTTTGTGAAGGGGTGACTAGTACAACAATTATAGTGGATGAAACTAATGTTTGCAAAACCACCTGTGGTATCTTACTATGCGCATGTACAATAAACATTGAGTCTTTACTTTCTTGCCAAGGAAGAAATGAGCAAAGGATGCAAACTATATCCCAATACAATACTATTTCTTTTCTCATACAACAGTTAATAGTTCAAAACCACAAACATATGCTTAAAACTACTGTGCCAAAGGACATCTCCACAAAGTGAATGTCTTCTGTGACCTTGACCTAAGGGAAATGACTAAATAGTACACCCCAAACCCTTGAGTCTTGGTTTTATGCAACACTTTCAACATACCAAACAAAAGAGCTTCATTCATAAGTTAACTGAATCTGAAGCAAAAGTTGAAGTTACAAATATACATACATCAGTGAGAGAGATCAAATGGAGAGATAAAGGTTTCCTGATTGATGTTCGATGAAAAAGTAAAAGTGAATTGCCATTAGTTGATAGCTTAAATATTTCTTCTACCCTGTAGTAAGATTGGAGAGTAAATGTCAGATCTCCAGTTGAGATGTCAGTATTGCAACCAAATCAAGAATCAGGTAGTACTGGCCACCAGTCACACATGCTAGAATCACACCATCATAGCTGCTGGGATAGGCTCCAGGATTTCATTAAAAAAAAAAACCTGTCACAGACCTGACTCATGTACAGACGGCAATTGGAGAACATTTGTCGTGCGATCGGTCCAAATGAGTTGAAAGTGGCATTTTGGCCTTGTGCAGTTATTGGTATCACCAGAGAACCATTTTTTTCCCCTATTAGTAAAAAAAAAGAAGTATCTTGCTGGTTTCGTTAGCCTTGAGATGTGATTCTTTAAAGTAGCCCAACCAAACACCCAAATAAGAACAAAAACAGGGAGGAAAACAGCTATAAGGTTCGGTCAATAATATTCTTGACAGTTGTCCCATGAAAAAGCATGTAAATCTTAACACACAAAAAGACCAAGTTTGCCGACGAATCCCTCTATCACCAAAACATTCAGATCTCAACTCAAGTTTCAGAATCTGCAATAGCAAATATTACTCCTAAACACACAGGTTGACTTTTAAGGGATTTTTCTACATTTTAGGATTAGCAACTTACCACTCATTTGGACTGATCTCAAGACAGTTAATCTCTCCATTAAGAATAAATAGCTGTTGTTTTTGCAAATGGGCGAATGACACATGGTCTTTATAATGATCACTCGCCCTTTCGCAAAATCACCGCCAAAATGAGACATTATTTTCCAAACACGGTCTAGTACATCCATTCTTGGTGAATTCTGACAACATTTCAGTTTCACGGGAAACAAAGATTATTGTTCAAAATCAAACCCTAATAATCAGAATGCATAACTCTGTAACTTGCGTGCATTTCCTAATACTTCTTATCAACTGCATCATGTAATGAGATAAGTTAAGACAAACAAGGCAAAAATGTCTAAGCTGGCCATTCAAAAGCCTTGCCAGGAAGGTCAGGCTTTCACTACTATTCCACTCACACTTCAATCAGACCAATAGCATCAGAGGCATACAACAAACAGCTGGAGTGTGAAAAAAATCCATCAAGGCAAAGAGATGTAGGTGGGAGAAACTGGAGCCCTGGGGGTCACTGGGTGCTACACCTCATGAGCATGGTCCGGGAGGACAAAGCTGACATGAATGACTCGAGGACAATTTGAATAAATTAAGGCAGAAACAAAAATATTTGTCCAAACAACAATATCACACACAAACATAACCACTCTGTACACTTGCATACACATCTCTCTCCCTCCTTCCCCCTTCTCTCTCTCACTATCATTCTCTCACCCTTCCTCTCTCTTTCACACACCTTCTGATTCACCCTCTCACTTTCTATCTGAGACTCTCGAAAACACCCACACATACACAATATTAACAAACAATTTTGAAGGACTTTGCGTGGAAACGTATCTCAATCTGTACAGCATTTGAGTGAAATATACATGGATAGAATCGGCATCTTTGTACACAACTGTCACAATAATTTGTGTCTGGGCGCCCCCTGCCCAGCTCAAACCCCTCCACCCCCCTGCCCAGCTCAAACCCCTCCACCCCCCTCCCCAGCGTTCCCCACGAGGTTAGGCTTCTGCCCCAGCTCTGACAACTGTGACACAAGATGGAATCAGAGCCACAGATAACATACAATATTAGGATGAAGCCACTCTTGACTGGCCGACAATCATATCTTATATCTTACACAACAACCCATCATACACACAAACACATGCGACAGATGAGCTCCGTCAAAAGAGATATTTCATCATTGATGTACAAAACATGGGATCAGGGAGAGCGAGACAGAGAAGAGAATATCGTGGGCCAAGCACGCGCACTTATTGAGCATCTTTGGCCTAAGCCGTAACTCTACACCTCACCATGTCTACCTCAATTCTTGACTTCTTTCATTGTTCATGTGAAGATAATGCGGGCCTATTTGCTGTCACCAGCAGGGGACATTCAGATCTACAGCAAAAAAACCAAGTTTCTGGCATGATAAAGAGAAAAAGTCATTTCCTCCAAAAGTGATGATTACTCCAATATCTTCCAACTACACTGAAGAGTAGCATTGTTCTACAGCACTGAAAACAGCCTTAATATTGCCCAATGGAGCTCAACATGATGCGTTCAACTTTGTAAACGCAGCCAAAAAAAATGTTAACACACCTGGAATGGAGTGCAAACATGGCAGAGATAAGCTGCAACCCACCCTACCCCCACCACTTCTGAACAGAAAAAGTTGACATGCAAACACACACACATTCTGGCGAAGATCTTTGAAAGCTCACCTAGACCCCACCAGTCGACTGCTACAAAATAAAATGATGCTACAAACAGCAAGGAATCTAATCGAATTGTTCATGGTTGTCAACTGGCCTAACAATAAGATAAACCTTGGTAAATATTTCTTCTCCTTGTCTTACACTGCATACAAAGACACATAAACCTCGAAGGAGAATAACAACAACTCACATCTATATTTTGTCTTAGTTAACAGATTTCAAATACCCTATTGGATAATGAGGACTTGTCAATGACCATTCCATTGTTTGCCAGAGGTGATGCCATAATTTTCAAATAAATTGGGCAGAGCGGTAATAAAAGCTTTTGAGCAATAGTCTGAGGTTAAGCCTATACTACACAGTAAAAAAATATTGTTTGCATGAAATTGCAATATTACACGAGATTTCGCAGAAACTAAAATAACTGCAATATATCACACAAGATTTTGCAGAAACTAAAACAACTTCTTCAGAGACATCACTCTCTCCAGAATTTAATTGATCAAACTTTTGAGTATATGTGTAACAGGAGGAAAAGACTATGGCCCAAAGCTGGGGACTGCAGGAATCAGCAAATGTCCTTACATGTTTGACAAAGACAGTAACTTTTGCATTGAAATTTAACTACAGTGGACAATACTTTTAACAAAATCTGCTAAGCACACAGTATTTTTCCATTTACTCATGGATTTTAGAGTAGCTTTGCTGTCCATTGAAAGCAATTGTTGTTGTTTTGGATTTGGGAGGACAAGTCCTGTGCACTATATCTTGATGCATCATAATATAAAAATACAAAGCCATTTCACTGACACTATAAGTTATTACAATAGATTCACAGCCTAAAGCAAAACAGAGAATATGTGTATAAATCTATCACTTGATGAAATAACAAAGTCTAAACAACAATGAAATGCAATGCGCGAGTGGTTTTCTTTTTAAATGAGGTACAAAAAGAAAGATTACTGTTGAAACAAGTACAAGCCACCTCAGATTAAATCTGTAGCTCACATTGATCATATAACCACTCACTGGCAAAGGCAGCTCACCCCCCCCCCCCCCCCAACCTCTCAAAGAAAGATTATGGTACAGTCAAAGCTCTTGCACCCTGAGGCACACACACTTTCAGATCCATACATCTTCAGCTTTCTATCTCCTCATAAAAGTGAAAATAAAAATTTAGGTTTGGGTCATTAAGAAAACTTGTATATACTAACAGTCCTGTCTGTTCCACTTGTCCTAATTTAAATAGCATTCAAAGTTTTGGCCCTTCATATAGTACACAGATCTAGTACTAAGGATGTAGCGCATAAGCTTTTGAATTGGACATACTGTTGCAAATATCTCCAAGTATCCTACATACATGTCTTGTTGCTATCATCCCAGCCTCCTGCAGTAGGCATGTGCTTAGCCTTGACAATGTTTCTCAGCCCCGTTCAACAGGTCACAAGTCAATGTTAAGCTCAAGACAAGAGGCAAAGGAATAAATCTTTCCAAAGTTACTCAAACCTACAGAAGCACAAAACATTAAGAAGAAAGACGTAAAAGAAGTTCCGGTATCTTTAACAGAAATGGGTGGTTTCATATTCTGTTGTTTTTAAAACAAGATTTCTTTCAAAGGGGCAGATGTTTCATCTTTTAGTCTGTTGATCTACAGTAAGAGAGGAGGAATGGAAAATATCATTTACCTAACTCCCCCATACCAGAGCTATGTCAGCCACATAATAACAAAATGCATGAAAAACAATGGGTTGTTCATAGCCCCCATCAGTAGAGAGATGTTTGCAAAACCACAACTCTTGATGCGATTATAACTCCATTCAGAAGCACACAGATCCCTTGGTTTACAACTGGCCACAGAAAATAGTTGAAAGAAGGTTCCTCCCCTCTCTCATCCACATTTACAGCTAACTCACACTGTCAAACGAGGTCACAGAAGAAACCAACTGCTGCATACATAGTCAATTGACAGCAACACACATTGAGAAGATCAAGATGTCTCAGGTGAATCACTTCATAGGGGCGAATAGCCCATTTTGTTCTTCATGATATTCGCCCTTTTGCGAAACAACCAGCGACTTGCTATCTCAAATACACTATAGTCACAGCATAAAAATCTGAGGGCAGCAAAACTTCCTTCACTCATTCAGAGGGTCGTTGGTGGGTTCATTTTGACCACGCGCAGGTAGCCCACAGCCCCGTCATGAGATCAAGTCCACTGGATACGCTGTGCTCATTTATCAGCACGAGGTGGTGGTGGTGACGGCAGGGCTGGCCTTGACCTTATGCCCGGCCCTCGATCCTTTGCTTCAGCCTCGTCTATCACACAACCATTAGACCAGTAAGCGCGTGTGAATGTCCGAAGGCAGTGTATGACTGGTTTACTTTCCACTGCCTAATGTGTCAGAAGATTCCTCCAGAAAAGAGAAACTTGGTGTTGAACTGGCTGTTGATGGGGGTTCTGGGTGAGGCACACATGTATTTAAAGTCTAAGTCAAATGAGTCTGTACGGTGAATGGTGGGCTCAGATTTACTCCTCTTGATCTTGGGTATGGATGAATACAGAGCTTCCAAAGAGGCCAGGATCTGAAGGAGCAAATGAGACATTCGTTTATAATCTTGGTGGCAACCTTTTCCAAATACAGGTAATTGTTAATCAACTCGTCAAGATGTAAATGATATGTAAGGCATGTCTCTTGCTTTGATACTCCGCTCTTGTCAACTGTCAATACTGCTGATAGCCATCTTCGATGAAGTGTAATTTGTAACAAAAACTACTCTGCCTGTCCATTAAATTTTTGGGAATGGATCAATATAAATTTGTAAAAAGTTCATTTAATGAAAAAAAAAAAAAGATTCATATTACTAAATTGGAAGTTAAAAGAGTCATAGACCTTTTATCAGTAAGAGGCTTTGGTCACCCTCCTAGCTTCAGTCACCCACTTTACAAGTACCTCCTATGAGCACGGCTTTGAACATTTTCATCAATCTTTATAAAAAACAACTAGTAGAGCCCCCGTACTCCGAACTTATAAAAAGTAATGAACATTTAATGAAATGAAAGTTGTGCAAAAAATTTTCAAAGAATTACAATACATGCATACACGCAACCTGTATCACGACCCCTATCTCCATCTCCCTTTCCCGCCCCGCCGCCCCCCACCCCGTCCTGCTGATTCAATTTTGATTACCATAGTGTGTGTGTTGTTTGTTTAGATCTAGATCTAGAGTAGCCTATTTTATCCCCTTTCTTCTCTCTATTTCAGTCAGTTTTTGAATTTTTATTAGCAAATTCAATAAAAGATTTCCCCATATTTCGCGCAAACTCTGACTGCTACAAATCATATACAACTCCCGCGGAAGTTCTAAAAAGAGAGACAGATAGAAGGTTCGGCCTACAAAAGAGAAATTTTGCTTTTTGCAGCAACTTTGTCTCGAAAATGAAAAAAACAAACAAAGGGTGTCATGATCTGGAGAAAATTTTTAAGAATCTTTTGACGAAAACCGCATGTCGATGGATGCAGCCATTAAAAAGCCTTTTGAATAGCAAAATTCGGCCACCACAAATAGATAATAGAAGTCTGCAAAGACATACCTGAGGAAAGAGTGGGCGGCCGTCCCTGTCAAAGTCCACACACTCCTGCATGATCCTCTTCAACTGTTTCGGAGTGTCGGAGCGACACCAGCCTAAGTCTGGCCGCAAAAAGCCTTTGCCAACCATAAAGAGAATCTGGGCGAGACACAGCATAGGATTTGTTATGGCAAAATATCAATTACAAAAAACACACACAAAAAAAAAAAAACTTTCATCCTAGCTATACTTGTTAAATCTCTGGGTTGCAGCCCAACCACAGTAACTTGATTTTTAGCAAAAATCACTTTTGTGCACATTCTAAAGTACTGGCAAGGGGTGCATATCCGGAAAAAATCTGTCCAGTGATTTATAAAAAACCCACACAGAGATCAAATTTCATAGTATCCTATCTCGCAGGATTGTAGCAGATTAACAATTTTTTGCCTCTCCTGTAAAGTTGGAAAAGTCAAGTTAAAATAGTTGAGCTGCCAACGTGCGAGATATTCACCATGATGTACAGAACCAAAACTTTATTATGGCGGAAAAGCAGTACTCAATGAACACATCCTTCAAGATGGTTTAGTTACCTTTGGTTACCAGTTTTCCGTTCCCTGCGACACTGTAAGGTCATTTAAGAGACGGGGTACTTTGACCCTGCCTGTCAGGGCCAACCCGGGCTGAGAGGGAAAAAATCCCAGCAGAAAAACCCAGATCGTCTGCAATCGGCGATCGAACCAGGGTCTTCTGCATGACAGGCGAAGAGCTTAACCATTACACCACAGCCCCTTCAAGATGGGTACAATGTCACAGAAAGACATTCAGAGGATTAACAGCTCAGACAGTCAGCTGATGTTATAGATATACCTGATCTTTATCGTTGATGTGGGCATATGGCAAAGAACCAGTCATCAGCTCATACAGCACAATGCCAAATGCATACACGTCTGACTGGAATGTGTAGGGATTCTGCTCCTTCATCCTTATCACCTCTGGTGCCTGAGGACGAAGATCAAAGAGAAAATTAACTTTAGCACATTTATTTTTTTGTATCCCATCTGTACGAAAGCTTGCTTGCTTGGTTACCAGTTTTACCTCCCTTGCAACACTGTAAGGTCATTTAAGAGACAGGCTACTTCGACCCTGCCTGTTATGACCAACCTGGGCTGAGAGGGGAAAACCCCATCAGAAAAAAAAGACTGTCCGCACTCAGGTCTTCTGCATGACAGGCGAAAAGCCTAACCATTACATCACAGCACCGGTCATACAAAAGCAATGCAAGATAAGATTGTAAGTGTTGGAACAAAATACCAAGAATACAGTAGTCAAAACTATTTTAGCCACCACAAAAAACAACACCCAACTACATGTATATTGTAAAGTTGATGCTCTTATAACAGTGTCAAATTTCCTCAATCTCTATATTTGCTTTGCTATCAGGGCTGTGGAGCCACAGTAAAATCAGTGCGGCTCCGGCCTCAAATAGCGGCTCCGGCTCCGGCTGTCAATCTCATATGACTATATAAATTGCCTGTCACAATATGTTGAATCAATCTTGACCCCGCCCCATACTTGTTCAATTTTGCTTCATTTGCACACAGTTTTGCCTGCCTGTACAAACAAACATTCTGTACATCTTATTATCAACAGATGACAAAAAATGTGTTGTTTTCAGTGAGAGAATAAAAAAAACTAGCTTTTTTTAAAAAAATGTGTGTGCTCTCCACGCATGTATTCTATGCGAATATAACAAGTTTTGGACATAAGCTTGTACAATACCTCCATTTGATTTATAGTATGATAATGCCCCCCCCCCCCTCCCTC
>JAUKPP010182709.1:0-14352 GCA_032273245.1 Phyllaplysia taylori
GGGGTCTTGTTTTGTTTTGTTTTTTGTTTGTTTTTTTACAAAAAAACAAATTGCACGATGTGCATTTTCGTGACAGCACGCAAATGGCAACCCTCAGGGAAACTTACAAGTAAAAACCAAAACAAGAAGAGGCTAAAACAGATGAGGCAGGCGCCTCTATATATAACCCTCTCCTTACTACTACTACTTGATACTTACGGATGCATAAGCTGCCCGGTGATATTGTAAAGTCGGAGGGCTCTCTCTGGCAATCACTTTCACCACCTTCCAGCCCTTCCGGATGTTTCTCTAGAAACAGAACAATGTAAAAACGATCACCTAAACAGAACTTAATTCACTGGTGTTTGTGGTGTAATGGTTAGGCTCTTTGCCTACCATGAAGAAGAAATGAGTTTGGTCCCTGCGTTGAATGGGACTCTACGACTCTGATGGGATGCATTATCCCTCCAGCCTCTACAGCGGAGTTGTTTGGTTTGGTTACCTGGTTACCAGTTTTACGTCCCCTGCAACACTGTAAGATCATTTAAGAAACGGGCTACTTCAACCCTGCCTGTCAGGGCCAACCCGGACTGAGAGGGAAAAAAAACCCCAGCTGAAATAAACCAGATCGTCCGCGCTTGAAGATCAAACTCGGGTCCTCCGCAGGACAGGCGAAAAGTCTACCATTACACCACAGCCGCCTGCCAGTGTAGTTGAAGTGGGACGTCTCTAAAATAACCTTACTGTATAACACGAGGCAAAAAAACATAACTGACAAACTCTAAGAAAAACTTTTAAAGTTTATTTAATGTTTTGGTTTTGTAGAGGTTATCAAGTACTATTGACACAGAAAGGTAATTTCAGGTCCAGAAAACAGAATCGTGACACATAGACAGAAGTAGAAAGAGCAGACTACGCCAGAACAGCTGCCAACCATCCATTAAGTTTTCTCTGTTTACATAAAAAAAAAAAAAATAATAAATCAAATGTTCAAGATCAAGACCTCCTCACGAAATGATCTATGAATTATCAACTTCTTCAAAAAGATTTACTTTAGAATAAGTCAAAACTTTCTATTTTTTCTCCAACCTTTTTCGCAAGGAATGCCTGTTTCAGAGTTTTTCCCTTCTTAATTTTCTGTTCCTCCTTGTCACAGTCATCATCATCGTCATCCTCGTCATCTGAGGAGCTTGAATCGCTGTCAGTGCTGTCGTAGAAACTGTTCCTTTTTGCTCCGAGGTTGATGGAAGTCTGAAATTTTCAAAAGTTGGCACACATCGTTGATTGTTTTGCAAAGGGGCGAATATCATGAAGAATATAATGGACTATTCGCCCCTATGTAATAGTGCCAGTGACATGTTCAAAAGTTCTTTTTTGAAAATTTCTTTTAAAACTTGATTTGGTGTAGTTTGGTCTTCTTATTTCGCCCACAGCAGATGCGGAGATACTTGCCCAATAGGAAAAAACTCCCGTTCTCCATGTGACAGGCGAATGTCCTAACTATTACACCAAAGACTCCATGTTAAAGTTACAAGCTGTAGCTATAAAGCCAACAACTGTAGGTATAAAGGATGATGCTTGGTTTTCTAATGTTGCTGTGCCTTTGCGTTACCAATCACACAGAGGACCTGAGTTCGAGGCCTGCGTGGGGCAGTTTGTTTGATCGAATACATTTCTGTTTTTCTGCTGAGACAATGTCCCTCTCAGCCCAGATTGGCTCTGACAGGCAGGGTCGAAGCAGCCCATCCCTTAAATGCCCTTACAGTGTTGCAAGGGACGTTAAGCCCAAACCAAACCAAACCAAAACACCAATTCTTTTTATTAACTACAACACTGTTTCTTCTCTTCCCTCCATCGATGCCAAAGATAATATCCTATACTGCAGCAAAGAACAAATAATAAAATCTTGTGTCTCCACTAACAAAGCATTAGACTACAGGCCACATGCTCAAAGGCTACAGGACTGTTAACAACTATAACTAGTATTGGCTGTTGAAAAAGAAAATTGTCTGGCAGTTGGGTATCAGCAAGGTAGAGTAAGTTGTGAAGTAAGAACCAATAACAACAAGAACATCTACAAGGAAAATTTGCAACATTGTAACTACAGTTGAACCTGCTTAAGCGACCACCTGTTCAAGACGACCACAGGGTTAATACACATATGAGAAGACAAAATTCAAGACTTTTTCAATACTGCAGAAACAAAATTCAAGACCCCTACATATCCTCCAGATTTCAAGGATTTGACTACCTTTTTGTTAAGAAGAAGAATCTGTATTAACTTTCTTAGAGAGGATAACTCCCCCCCCCCCCTCTGAAGCTGAGCTATTTTTAATATTGAAAGTAGCAAGTTTCCACAAGAGTGTCTGTTCTTTAAGAAACGCTGCATTTAATATTATTATCATGGATTGGATCACCAAAGTACTTTGTCGATGCACCAGAAGAGAAGAAGAGGGAAAGGGAGGAACTTTCGATTTTCTCGAAAATAACGCCAAGTAACTGAACTATTGAGGTTTTTTTTTTTTTCAAACACACAGTAAGTTACTAGGCATATTGCATGCAGACGTTCTGCAGCGTGTGTGCTTGTAGTAATGTAACGAGTGCTGACTGGATCTAGACCCTCGAAACGCGTTGTAGTTCATTGCACTTATATACCTAGATGAGCAGGCACATATCCGATATGTGCCATCGCGCCATCATCTTCCGAGAAGCTCATATAGCGGTATTTAGGCCTATTTAATCGGGTGGACTGTGCTCGATTCTGTGGACAGTTACACCCTCATTGAGAGATATATAGAATACGAGTGGGAGGGTGAGAGAGAAAGACAGAGAGAGAGAGAGAGAGAGAGAGAGAGAGAGAGAGAGAGAGAAGGAGGAACAACAAGAAAAAGAAAGCGGGCTCCCCGATTCATAGACCATACTACCGGGGCCCTGAAAGCGAAAGTACAGAGCCTTCAACTTAGCGTGACAACCCCGAAAGAGAGAAAAACGAGAGAGGGAGGGGGAAAAAGAAAGAGAGAATGTGTGACAGAAAGAAAGCAAGACGGACAGAGAAGATGAGAGGGGAGTGATAGCTGCATAAACTTTACTGAAGTTAGTAAACAGAGAGAGAGAGAGAGAAGAAGAAGAAGAAGAAGAATTAAGAAGAAAAAATCGGGACTCTCGATTCGTAAATCATACGGTATTTCCCTTTTGTTTTCAAAAACAGTTTCGGCAATTTTGAAAAATTCAAGACTTTTTCAAGACTTTTTCAAGTCTTAAATGGGGTTTCTAATTTTCAAGACTTTTTCAAGACTTCAAGACTCGCGTACGGACCCTGTGTGTGCAAGTATCTTTAAATAAATTCTTTTTTCTTAAAAACATGTAGCGACATTTCAGGCAAATGAACAAATGCTGATAAAAAATGTCCAACAGACCTCACCGTGGTTAACATAAAGTAATTACACTAAAGGTATATGAAAAAAAAGAAAAAAGGTATATGAAGGGAAAAGAGTGAAGAGAACATAGCTACAGTAGAGCGCCGATAATCCGACTAATTCGCTTCCGACACAATAAGCGGGAACCGAGTTTATTCCTTTATTTTATGTCTCGATATCCGACAATTCACTGTTCTGACTACGACAGAGGTTAAGAGGGAACAAAACTGATCATTGAATAGTAAAAAATGTTCCGATGTTCGGTAATTCGATATCAAGTTTTAGATTCTTTGGCAGGTACAACTAGTTACACAAAAAAGGCAGCCACACAAAGAAGAGATGAAACCCCGAAAACCAGATGTAACGCTGGTGACGTAGAAGCCCATGCAACAATCTGATGTATTGTGTACAAAGTAGGGACAAGAGCTCGTAAAATAGTAGACAATCAGTACCAAGCTTGACCACTACCCTTCCACTTCTCGTACCCACCCCAAACAGTGTAGAGCCTGATAACTATTATGGCATGCCAGATGCCCATATATAGGCAAACAAGAAGCCATCTCTACAACTTCATCAACCCCTCCTACCCATCCCCTTCTTAACACTGTGTATAGTACTAACATTAAGAAGATTTACACAAAGACCAATGGCCTTTGGTACTACATATGTAGCCTGCTCATCATATTTTAATAAATATACAGGGTGTTTTTTATATTGATCGATTCCTAACTCGAATAACTCTAAAACAGTAAGAGATAAATGTAAACTGTTTTTTGCACATCATTCCCTGGCCATTTAAGTTTTTTCGGGGCTACTTAATAAGATTATACTGATAAGAGAAGGCATTTGAAAAAGGAGTTAGCGGAACAAGCCCTTTTTAAGTTATGGCGTCAAAACAGCACACTGGTATACCAAAGAGAGGGACTGCTAGGAACAACCGTAAGGCAATCAAAAGATTGTTAAAACTGTTTTTCCAAAACGTTTTGTTTGATGTCTATCAAGCTCTGGTTTTTATATCTTCCAAAAATGGATGTATGTTTTATTGTTCGAAGTTAGAAAGCGAATAATGTATCTGGGAGCATGAAATTAGTGAAGTCGTCTTTTTCAATTGATAATGCACAATGCAATTAGCAAGTCCACCTCTTGTACTTATTATCTTCGTTGTTATAGCAATTCACATTAAACCAGCTTCTACCAAATTTTTATACCAATTTCTGACAGTTTTTTATTTTGCTTTTCTTGCTGTGCTCTGTTGGAATTTTCGCAGAACTGCTCTGGCGCAATCTTCTTTATGAACGCACAAGGTGCACTTGGTAAATGCAAGGTTAGCGCCATTGTGGCGCTCTAACAATCGGGGTCTGTTCGCGCAAACTGGCGCTGTCGCGTAGTGTGTCCATGAAATTGTTTGATTTTGTACCAGAAAAAACTAATATGGATGAGGATGAATCGACAGAAAACAGAATGTTTGTATCTCTTACAGTCTTTGAGTTACTTAAGTTTAGAATCGATCAATATATAAAAACACCCTATGCCTAGTCATTCTATAATATAATGCCTGGACGTTTCAGGGATAGTATGAAATGATCGTCTTATTGGAAAATATTTCATACTTTGCCCGGGGATTTTATAGAATGCCTAGTGATTCTAAAGAATTCCTGGAGCTCGCCAGTCAGTGTTTAACTTCACTTAAAATCGATGAAGCGAAGACAGTTTGGCCGCCATTTATTTTCTCAGATCTTCTCGGTTC
The DNA here is from genome assembly GCA_032273245.1 of Phyllaplysia taylori. Taxonomy (NCBI): domain Eukaryota; kingdom Metazoa; phylum Mollusca; class Gastropoda; order Aplysiida; family Aplysiidae; genus Phyllaplysia; species Phyllaplysia taylori. Next base: position 5,143 of record JAUKPP010182709.1, read on the forward strand.
AGGCAGAATATTTGCTCTTATTCTCTTCCAAGTTTCAACTTGTGTGTTGTGATGTGACGAGTAGACCTATATTTTGTGTTGGCCTTCAGAAAACACAAATTGAGGGGGTTTCAGCTTTTATCTTTTTAGATTCAAAGACTCTTTAACAGGTCGTGCGGAGAAGCACAGACCAATAGATTTCTAGAAGGTGATCAAGAGATCAACTTCTAGGTCTAGATCGCTTATATTCACCACAGATGACAAAATAAATGTTGTAGGCCACGAACATTTGCCTATATCCTATGTTCCTACTGTCACTGACACACACACACCCGACTGTCACTGACATTGACATAGGCATACCGTTTCAATGTCATTATAGCACACTCACACATGGACAGCGAGATTGTAGATCTACATATAGAGTAGGCACTATAGCTTAGATCAAGTGGTAGGTCGTCAAGATCTAAATGTAGATCTAATCCTAGATCTAAATCTATAGGCCTATCAGTAGACAAAGATCCGCATAGATTTTAAATTTGGCATCATTCCGATTTCTGAGCCCCTAAAATTAGCAAACTTGGTTTAACAATGGATTTTCTTTATTCATAGGAAAGACGTGAAAGCAGGGCCATCGCGAAAATAGGGACACAGACTACAAGTATTAGGCTCTATTCTATTAACATTAGAACTAGAGCTCCTAGTCTCGCATCACTCGGCTCCTATTCGCGCGCTATTCTGTTCCTATTTTCGCTCTACTCCTAATCTCGCTCTACTCTGCTATCAAAAGTCATTCATCAATACACGGCTATGTCAAAACATAGATCTAGTACTATATTTACATTCACTATGATTATATCCAAAGAAGTAAAAAAAAAAAGAAAAAAAGAAACACAACACCTTGACTGTCGAGCAGCTAACCAACAAAACGCCATTTCATAAATTGCCTAGGCAATTTATGAAATGAGGATAATTTCATACTTTGCCTTAGACTTTCAGGCATAGAATCCCAAGCCAAGGCATTCTATAGGCCTATAATGCCTGGTTTCATACTTTGAGTGAGTAACATAAGATGGCAAAAATGAAATAATTTTTTAAAATAAAATCAGGTCGAATTATTTCAGATCCGATAATCCGACAAGTTTGATAATCCGACACTTTTGTTGGAGACGGGCGATGTTGGATTAACAGCGCTCTACTGTATACACATATATGTCTTTAAAAAAGAAAGATTCTAGGACTTGGATCTACAGGATATTTTTTTTACATTGATAAATAAGATTCTAAACTGGATAACTCAAAAGCAATAAGAGATTAAAAAGAAACGCTTTTTGAATATCATTCACCGTCCATGCAAATTTTGTCTGGGATACTAAATAAGATCATGTTGATAGAGAAGGCATTTTAAAAAGGAGTTTGCAGAACAGGGCCCTTTTTACGTCATGGCATCAAAACAGCGCACTGGTATCCAAAGAGAAGGACTGCTAGGAACCTAGGCAATAAAAAGATGTTGAAATTGAAACTATTTTTCCAAATGGAGAAATATCTATCAAGCTTTGGCTTCGTGTCTCATGAAAAGACTGTTTTATTGTTTGAAGCTAGAATGCGGTGCATATTTCCAGAAGTACCAATTTAATTAAGTCGTCTTTTTTCAATTAGTTGGGCACAATGCAATTCAGTTCACTTCTGGCCATCTTTGTTTTTGTTATGTAGCAATTCACATTACCAGTGTCCATCAAATCTTGATACCAAATTCTGATTGATTTAGGATTGTACTTTTCTTGCTACGCCACGCTCAGCTGAAATTTCCTCAGAACTGCATGCTGCCATCTGCTTTGTAAACGCACAAAAATGCACCAGTAAATGCAAGATTAACGTCATTTCTGTGCGTTACAAGTTACAAATCAAAGGCCTGTTCAGTGTGTAATGAAATCTTTTAATATTGGTACCAGAAAAAACATAAATGGAGCTATCTCAGTTCAGAATCGACCAATGTAAAAAAAAATACCGTTTTTCTATTTTTCATTAGGTGCAAAAGTGGCAGCTATGATTACTACGAAAGTTTCTGACAGTGGCCCCCATGGGCGGAAAACCTAAAATAGGCAGACTAGATGTATGGAGAAAAACTAAAGGATGCTCATGGAAATGGACCGGTGGATGCTAGCAATGATAGTACCGGTACACTATAAAGATGTGACCATCAAGTTCATGGAATCATTTTTAAAAATTTTCCTCGCTGAAGCAAAAAGAAATAAAATGTGAGGAGAAACAAGCACCCGATGCAGGTTAAAAATTACAGTGCAACCTCAGTATAAACATTGAGCCCTTAGGAACCAAGATTTATATCATTGATGCAGGGTCCATTAAAAAATCTACCGACTCACGCTCTGACTCCAAATGTACCTGCTTCTGACTTCGGGATTAGAAAAAACACCTTACCCTAGGGCAGTTGACACATTATAAACACACAGACACACACAAAGAGCTTATAAATTTTCATTATTAATGTTAAAATTAGAGATACATCTTGATGAAAAAAGTTTCAAAAGAACAAATTGTATACTTACAAGTCTCTGGCTCTTCTTCTTGCCCTGATGGATCGAACTCTTGTTTCACATGTAATAAATTCATATCACTGCCAGGTTCTTGTTTGATGTCTTTCCCAGATCCCTGTCCATTAGAAGGGTCAGCGAAAGTTTGAGGAAAGACACCAGTTAACTGAGATTGGCCAGGTTCTGAAGTCAATGGATCATGTGGTAATTGTGATGCAGCGAAGCTTGTATTGCTTTTACTTTCTGAATGCACTGAATCCGAATCATGATGAGCACCATTAGGACTTTGTGTGGATGAGGGGTCAGCACGACTATGCTTTGCTGATTGTTTATGACCCTGGGCAAAACTCTGACTGTAAGATCGTTTTGATGCATTTGGTGGACGGACATGTTTTGCTTGGGGACTTGAGCCAGGTTGCTGGATGGAACCTTCTCGTAGTTCAAGGGCAATATTTCTGGCATCTGCATCATCAAGAATCATAATTTCATCATCATCCCCATGCAAACCTCCTGGATCTGATGGTTTGTCGTGGTCTGTTGATTTGGGATTTTTGGAGGGGGGCTTGGGCTTCTCTGCTGGCTGTGCATGAAAGCTGTTACTGATAAACGTAACAGAATTTTCATCAGTTTTGCAAACTTTTTCGTTGAGAATGTAGTCTATTTTCTTTCCGGTATCAACACTGAGGTATATATGCCCAATTACCTCGACACCATTGTCGAATTCAACATACCCGTTGCAGAGAGATTGCAAAAATTTTGCTAAGGACGATATGAATTTTGATGACGAGTCAAAATCCATTTCTGCTGCCTTTTGTATCTGAAAAGATAAAAAAAATTATACTGATAAAAAACTTTTGGTAGGCTAACCATAGATACTTCAGCATGCATGCTATACTCATTTACAGAGATTTAAACTAAAGTAAAGGCACTATTGAAACAACTTCAGAACCTACACCTGTGATGCAAAGGTTAGGCCCTTCCCCTTAAAGGCATAAGACATGGGTTTGAGGCCCATGCAGGGCAGTTAGATTAAGGAGAATGAAAACTGGAGCATGCTCTAGACATAATCATGTGTGTTTGTTTAAGGAAACCGGACATCCTAGCCAAGGCTACTCTTCTAGCCTTGGCGTAACTAGAGCAGCGGATTTCCTAATTGGAAAAAAAAAGTATAAAGATCACATCGGTAAAATCCTAGACAAGATTCTACAGCAATGCAATGTGTTGAATAGCAAGTGCGGTTGATTTCTCCTCTTTCTTGGGCGTGGGATGCACACTGCTAATCTGTCATTTGTTCGACTAAATGCTCCATTCCATTCCATAAAAGCGTAATTTCAATATACATGTATACAAGTAATTTTCAACTTGACTCACCCGCGCGCCAGCACGTGATTTTGTGGGCTACTGTACTGTGAGTACTATTGATTATGATGGAATGGAACACTTGGTGCAGTCGAAAAAAACTGCCGACTAGATCTAGACTCTAGCTTCGTGAGATTGATCCCTGCCTTTATTACTAGATCTATCTAGATCTAGAAAGTGATGCACAATGCTAGCCACCGGCGCTGCGGTGTAATGGTTAGCCTCTTCACCTTGCATGCGGGAAGACCCTCCTAGATCTAGAATTTTCTAGATCGATTGCCAACAATCTGGTTGTTTTTTTCTGCTGGGATTTTTTCCCTCTCAGTCCGGGTTGGCCCTGACAGGCAGGGTCGGAGTAGCCCGTCTCTTAAATGACCTTTCCGTGTTGCAGGGGACGTAAAACTGGTAACCAAACCAAACTCCAAACAATGCTAGCCGGACATTTTTTCGACTAAATTCTAAAAAAGCTCCAGGTAAAATTCAAGCAGATCGGGTCAGTGACAATAAGAGAGAAGGAAAAGTGTTAGTGTTAGGATTAGAATTAGGGTCTCACTCTAACCCTAAATCCTAATCTTACTAACCCTCACTCTAGCCCTAACCTGACTTAAGCCCTTACCTTATCTGTTAGTTGTAACAAGACTTTTGGTCCCGTTGACCCGATCTGCTTGGATCCGGCCAAGCTCCATTATATAAAAATAAAAGCCTAATTTCGATACGCCATACGCGAGTCAACTTATTATTAACCACCCCGCCAGCACATATGATTCTGTGAGCTACTGAACCCCCCAACCCCTAGAAGTCCCCCCCCCCCCCACTCCTCCCCCAACCCCTAGAACTAGATTCTAGATGTCTCTTCTTAGTCTTGGTAGAGGTCTAAGCTCTAGCTAGGCTAGGGCTGGATTCCAAGCAGATCCGCGGGGCATCGGGACCAAAAGTCAGTCGTGTCCTTGTTGGGAGTATAGAGTCAAAGTCTACCTACAACGGTATTAGACATATCTCTTTGCTTTATACTAGGCCTAACTTACTAAGATTAAGAAAAGAACACACATACGCTTCGGCCTCGGCATTACATTTCATTACTAGACTAGATTCGTGACTAGACTCTAGGCCTAGGCTACATCTCGCCGTGGCCTTTGCATTATATCGGAAAATTTACTTACCGCCCTCGTCAATGACAGCCAACAGTGAGCTATAAAGTTCAGACACAGCCAAGACAGAGCCTTACAAGTACGACTAAGAGCTATATTAATGTGCCTTTGCATTCAGCTTCCATTTAAGCCAACGCAAGCCGCAAATTCGATACTCGCCGTGCTGGTTAGCTTGTGGTCCAGCGCAAATAATGGCCGTCAGGGCAGCCAGGTGTTAGAATTGAAAACCGCTAACAGGACGGTGAAAAATTATAAAAATAACATTTGTTTACAATTCACCCATGCATTCCTGAAATAACGGTACAAAAATATCATTTTACAATTTCTATACAGATGACATACTAAAATATATGATTTAAGGAAGATTTCTTTTTAAAAACTAACCAAGCCGACGACTTGAAAATTTGCTGAATGTGACTTATGAAGTAGGTAGTCTGGCAAGATTGGATTGGCCACGCTCGCTCGACGCTACCATAACTTAACATAATTTATGCGAAACTTGAAAGGTTTCCGGAACAACTGGTTTAATGACCGCAAGAGTACAAATAATATCCGATGACTTGCTGAGAACTTTCGTAAAGGAAAGGAAAATTTGCTGGAAGGGGGGGGGCGATTGTTTTGTCTCTGTGGGGAAAATTTGTTTCAGAATAATAGTTACCAATTATACGATGCATCGTCAAACATAATATATAGGCTTACGTTGTACTCAGCATACTCACACTTCCGTCAGCATCATGTCATGGTGACGTTTTCAGCGATGCTGTATGGCTGACTGGCGCATTCAGTGGCTCGGATATAGGATCTATACATCTTTACTATAGGAATCGACATAAGATATCGTTGTGACGGCTCTCTCAATACATAGTCATTATGGCTGAATATATTAGAAACACCATTCATAAATGTCTATCAATTGGTGACGCTGGAGTTTTACTTGCATGTGTACACATTTTGTGAAAAGAACTTCTTAATCTTCCTCTGCAACACAAATGGATTTAAATCTATTATTTGAAAAAAGATATCTTCTTTTTACTAATATTTTGTTGTTGTTGTTGTTCGTGGTTATCTCTACAACCACGGTTTGCATGTGGCCAAACTTAACATACTGGTGTAAAAAAAAAACCCCCCCACAAAAAACAAGTGTGGAATGGTCTATAGGCGTAGTGGATTTGTAACATTTCTTCAATTTGAAATACTGGCCAAAGATACAAGACGAACAAAACAGTCGTGGGAAAGAGTACGATTGGGAATATCAAAAAGTTCTTGACTTATTTTGTGAGTATGACTTTCGAGCCGACCTAAGGAATTGGAGTAAAACAAAATCAAGTGTGGCACATAGCACAACCACTCAAAACTATTCATGAAAGAAAAGAAGAGAAAGAGAGAGAGAGAGAGAGAGAGAGAGAGAGAGAGAGAGAGAGAGAGAGAGAGAGAAGGGGAGCAAGAAAGAGGAGAGATAATGAACAAGATAGGGGGGGGGGGTGAGAGAAAGATAGGCACAGCATAGAAAAAGAGAGGGGGGAAAGTGGGAGATAGCGACAAACAGAGTAACAAAGAGAGACTACAGAAAGGAAATTAGAAAGGGGGACATCTAACTTCCAGTAACCGTATAATAGACAAATGTGGTAGGCCTAAGTATCCCCGACCTATCAAGCACGGAGACTGGGGTCCGACTACTGCTATGAAAGTTTTATTCTTGAGAGAGCAAGAGAGGGAGAGATATTAAAGCAGAGATGCACCAGCCATATTGATTCGCAAAAGACAAAGATTGATAGATGTTGAGAGAAAGAGGCAGGTAAAACAGAAAAAGTGTGCACTTCATGAGCTAAAAGAGAGATAGAGAGAGATAGAGAGAGAGAGATAGAGAGATAGAGAGAGAGAGAGAGAATTGAAAAGGAAATGACTGGGGACTGGCGGAGGCGAGAAACTATCTGGAGAGGTGTGTGAGTGTCCCTGCCTGTCATTCGCAAGACTGGATTTTGATTCCACCACCGAGTGGATTCTTTTCATCACTGAGAGAGGAAAACGAAAAGTAGAGAAGAATTGATAAAGACGCAAAGGAAGGCTGAGAAAGGCATACCAGACAGACTAATAGAGAGAAGGATACTACAAATATTATATCTGCGCTAGTAGATATATAAAAATAGACAACGACCTCCTCTATAAAGACCGCTGTATGTGTCAGGTTCATGCAGATGAACAATTTGTTTGTGTGTGTGAGTGTGTTTATATGTGTAGGAAGGGGGGAGGGGTCCACGGGAAAACTGGACGCTACAATAATATTGCATATGTAAAGCAAGCTATAATTAAGGAAGCCAATAAATTCCAGTTTTGTCAACATGTCATGATGTAAATATGTATGCAGATTGGTCATCTAACAACCAGAGTTAATGGCCGCAAAGCAAGAAGAGAACGAAAATCGATGAAGATACTATCGACATTTGAACAAAGTACAAAATAGGCAGTTTGTCGTTTTCTATGTACCGGTTCCTTGGTGCATATCAAATGTGTAAATAAAAAACAAACAAACACCAAGTAAGCGATATTTCTTCTCTTAATTTGAAGACATTGCAGGGGAGGGTCAAGCCATTGTAAGGGGATAACATTTTAGTTAGTTTAGTTTTTTAACATACATTTTAGTCTAGATTCTCTTTGAATGGGAGACATGTTTGTTCCAATTGGACTTTTTTCAGTTTATATTTGACAGCAGCTAGAGAATCAACCCTGTTCACGTGGACGTGAACTACCAATCTGTTGGTCTCTGATACCTCCTCGAGATAAATCGCAACTATCATTAATGTAAGGCCTCTAGACTAGTCTATAGCCAAGTCTTCACTTCTCACCAAGGGAATTTCGCACGGAAACGCATTTTACTTTCAGTGCAAAGCATAAGGGGTGTAGGTTGTGGATGCTAGTTAGAACGATGATAAACACCTATTCTCAAACATCCTAGTCCTCACTTTTTGAGGAGCGATGACTGGGCTGTGGGAGCCATTTACTAACGGAACCGAAAATTTTGCAGGAAAGTAAAAAGAGAAGCTTTTCCCTTCTTTTTTTCAACCGGCTGGACATTTGGATGAACCGTATCAGAACAGCCAATGAAATAATAGATTGATGTCACATGGAAGGATCCTTTCGCCAATTGGCCAGGTCTTATGCGCTGATTAGCATTGCCAAACTGGCTACTTTACAGCCAAACTTAGTACACCGATACTCACTGTGCATGATGTAGGCAAAGAGCTTGTATAAAGAGGGGTAAGCTCGGTCTGGATTAGTAAGCGGAAAGAGAAAAAAAAAAAGTGTTCACTCATAAGAGTAGCAGAAAAGCTACTCAAGTGTGTACTCAAGTGCGTTACTACGGTATAAGAAAGCCTGGGACTAGGCCTATTTAACCCAATTAATTGTGCATAGCAAAGAGAGATGGGTTGGGAGGTTAGGGAGGGATAAAGGGGGAGAAAGATAGAGACATAGATTAGATAGAGAGAGATGGATAGAGAAGGAGAGAGAGAGAGAGAGAGAGAGAGAGAGAGAGAGAGGGGGGGGGGTAGGAAAAGGCGAGATGTGGGAGATTGAGGAAATGAGAGGCAGGGCGAGGAGAAAATGGGAGAGAGAGAGAGAGAGAGAGAGATGGGGGGGGGTAGGAAAAGGCGAGATGGGGGAGATTGAGGAAATGAGAGGCAGGGCGAGGAGAAAATGGGATAGAGAGAGAGAGAGAGAGAGGAAGAGAGGGTGATAAGAAAGGACAGAAAAGGAATGAGGAAGAGAGGGGGATAGATACACAGAGTAGAGTGGGAGGTAGGGAGGGAGAAACGGATGTGGTTTGATGTAAAGAGTTCGAAGGTAAGGAGAATGGAATAAAAAGAGAAAGAGAGAGAGAGAGAGAGAGAGAGAGAGAGAAGGGGGGGGGGGCAGTTAAAGAGAAAGGGAGGATTCATTATATGGGTGGTGGGAGGTGGACAGGGAGAGGGCTATAAATATTTATCTAATCATATATATATGCGCTCTTTAACAGAAACCAGAGATAACAATATAAGGTGTATGAGACAGCCTAAGCATTGAAGCTTCTAAACGCGTACCCGGCATCCCCGTGAGAGAGAGAGAGAGAGAGAGAGAGAGAGAGAGAAAGAGAGAGAGAGAGAGAGAGAGGGAGAGAGAGAGAGAGAGAGAGAGAG
>JAUKPP010182820.1:0-12649 GCA_032273245.1 Phyllaplysia taylori
GTACGATTGTTGGTTCATTCATTATGTGCTGAATTTCTATGTCGTTCATATTCAGTTGATACCAACGTCGTATCAATGAATGAAACCAATCTCTCTCTCTCTCTCTCTCTTTCTCTCTATCTACCTCTCTCTCCCTCATGCACACAAACGCATACACATTTCTATCCGCCCTCTCTCTTTATTTCTCTCACATACACGTACATACTCTTTCTGTCTGTCTCCATCTATCACCATCTCGCCCCCTCCTTCTCTCTCATTCACAGACACAAGACTCACAGATCCTTAGATTTACAGAAACAGACAACTGAAGCCAACCCTCAAATCTTTGATTCAGTCCCCAAACACCAACCCGCTTTTCAAAAGTAATTCGATCACCAATCACCAATCTTCGTGACAAGAAATGATTCAATCCTTCCAATCCTTTTTCCAAACCCTTTTAATTGAACACGTGATACATACAACAATGGTGTCACTCGAGTGTCTTATTGACACCCTGGTGAGAAGTAGGCTTTCATCATGTCTTCATCAAGTAAATGAGGAAAGGCTCTACATAAAACATTCGAGCAGTTACCTACAGGCAGAAAATCCACCAACAACCCAACGGCTTCTTTCAACAGGCACCAATATAATTTTACGAGGAACGGCTGAAAAGGAATGCCCCCAAGGCCGTAAAATAAACAAAACCCATTGATGAAACAATACGCAATTTATAGCGTATAGGTTCAAACGCATTGGCTACAGCATTCGAAACATGACTCGCGTATGACTTCACAGGCGCTTATATTTGCTTGCATCACAAAACATGTGCAAGCAACTCCATCAGAAGAAAAATGGAAAACTCAATGACCTCTGAGCTTGAACCAAAATGGTATGATTCAGTCCCTTTCAGTAAAAAGAACACGTCTACACAATTAATAACTAATCATACCCAGCTTTCATTCTTTTATGGATCGACGTGTATGGATGTGCATCTGGTGCAGCAAAAGGTAAGAAGTAAAACCAGTGTTTCCTTTACTTCTCTTTAAGAATGTTATCGATTTGACATTGTGTTTGTGGTGCAATGCTTAAAACTCTTGGCCTATTACGCAGAGGACTGGAGTTCAATTTCCAAGCTGGATAAATTCTCTCTGCTGGTATATTGTGCCCCTCTCAACTGGTACGACGTATTTGTTTTCCCAATCTAGCAACGCGGACGGACATCAATAGAAAGAAAACAAAGGTCTGAACGAAAGAAAGGACAGAATCCTCTAAAATAATCCGGCAAAAAAGAATTGAAAATTTTAGCATTCTTTTGCGCCCCCCCCCCACCCCCTTAAAAAGAAAACAGAAACAACCAAAGGGAAGCAACAATATAGATTTCGTACTTTGAAATGAGTTAAGGGAAATTATTGTGATTGTCTCCCCTGCTAGAGGACTGCAATGCAGAATGACTTGTGGATCATGGAAGCACATTGAATTTATAGAAGAGGCAAGGATTTCTGTGAATCCTCTCCATCAATATAGCATTCCACTCACCACTTGTCAGGCATGCTACTGAAAGTTTACTTCTATAACAAACTTGAATGTGAGAGATCATCGACAATAATTGCAGATTACGCTTGCCGAGGCAATCAATCAGACACAAGGCTGCAATCACGAAGGACGACAATATACTAATTGGAAAGGCTTCTCGCATGGAGCACAGCACAGTATATTAATTACTTGCTCTAGGAAACATCGAAAATGCATTAGGTATTTTTAAGTTCAACAGTTGAATTCATCTCAAGCAAAACGTTGGGCTTATCAGTTTCCGATAGCATGTTGCCTGGTCTGAAGGAATAGCCAGTGCACTAACTACATGTATAAATGATTGATCTTGCACATATACCCCCCAAAAACTGTTGAAACCAACAATCCTTTTAAGGACAACCCTTTAGTATGTACACACTGCGTCTTCCTATCGCTGTTGTACGCGCCCCCCCCCCCCCTCCTCCACCACACACATACAGATCACAAACTACCACCAACAACAAGAAAATCTCACAAACACAAATCACACGAATTTCACCTCCCTTTTAAAGTACAAGACGTAAAGATTATCCTTGCTCATTTTGGTTAAGCAATTGATCGATAATAGTATAATGAAGGCCCTTAAGCTATCTGACGATTGACAAGTACTCTGTACTGTTAGAATACATGGTGAAATGGGTACTTTTGTTTACCTATAAACTTTTCTTGCGAAACAAATTGTTGAAACGCACCAAAAATTGTGTGACGTTTTCAGAAAATGTGAAATAATCGAGTAGCATGGAGTAGCTCACATTGTTTCAACTAACATTAGTGCGTTCTCCACTGACTCCCATGTTCCTCTTTTATTTTTGTGCACCAAACGCTCTCATAACAGAATTTTAGTCTACGCAGTATTTAGTCTTATAAGCTCTTTGGAATTACGCAGCAAGATACCATGAGATAAAATAGCATCGAAGCGTAGCCGGCACCCTTGTGACGTAATCCATGTCATCAGTGCTCATGGTTCAATCGAAGTGCGGCCAAGAAAAGCAGTGTCAGTGAGAGGCCGCGCTTGGTTGTCGCCATGCTCGTAATGCAATGATGTCACGGAGCGTTTCACACCTTTGCTATTAGGAATACACAAAGCGCATTAGGCTACGCATTCAGGGTCCCCTTTTGTGGTCTACGTACCATTTCTCGACTGTTCCCGGATGTAAAAAATAGATGCGACAACATCTCGCTTACGAGTCAAGTGTCTGGGGCGGGCAAAAATTATAGAGTTCACTGGCAACCGACCTAAAAGATGTCAAAAGTGACCTAAACGTTCATGCTGACCCTTTAAAATGGTTAATGCAAAACACTGACGGCCAGACTCTGTTATATAATCCCAAGGCCTTTCGCCTGTCACGCAGAGTACGGTAGTTTGATGCCCACGTACGTTGGACGACCATCTCTGCCCCTTTACTGGGATTTCGTGTCCCTCCAGCCCAGGTGGGCTCAGATGGGCAGGATCAATGTAGCCCGCCTCTAACTCTAAGAAGATTCACTTATGTTCTTACAAGAGGCGTAAACCAAATCAAAACTAAACTCAAGTAGATGTACATAAGGCCACGCACTGCGTCCTAATAGTGTTACAAGGAACAGTAACAGGTCTTGTATGCAAGGCATGTCTCCACAATAATATTTGGATTTGAACGACAAAATAACCCAAAACAAAACCGAGAACAGAGAGAGAGAGAGAGAGAGAGATAGAAAGAGAGAAAGAAAGAGATAGATCGAGAGAGGGAGAGAGAGAAAGATAGATAGATAGATAGATAGGTAGATAGATAGATAGATAGATAGATATGTAGATAGATAGATAGATAGATAGATAGATGAATAGATAGATAGATAGATAGATAGATAGATACATAGATAGATGATAGATAGATAGAGAGAGAGAGAGAGACTGAGAGAAGAACGGGTGATTGGGGCGGGGGGCAGGGGGATAAAAAAAAGACCCCAAAACAACGAAAAGACGAAAAGAGCGTAGAAAAGGAAAAACAAACAAACAACAAAATGGAAAAACGCTCATAGTGTGTGATAGCTTAAACCAGCCGGGCTGCACAGGATCCCATCCACTCGTCAAGGGTCTGCTAAGGATCACAAGCAACTTACATGGACTATCGACGTTCTGCGTGCTACTAGATACAAGTAAATTCATTTCAGCTCACAGGGAGTGATCGAGGGACCGTTGGTGGCCGAGCAATAGTGCGCCCGCCTTCAGCTGAGGAAGTCCCGGCTTCGAATCCGGAGAGGTTCCCCGGGATTTTTTCGGAGTTTTAATGGTTCCAATCCGCGTTCTATCGGAGACGGACATAAAATTTGGAGGTGCCATCTCGTAAATGACCTTACAGTGTTGCGTGGTGCGATAAACCAAACCTAAACCAAGCAGGGAGCCAAAGGCCATTCCCTTATATCTGGGAGTAGGAACACATTGTGTAATTGAGTGAACAATGTGGAGTAAAAAAACGTGGATCGTGATAAAAAACTTGGATCGTGATAAAAATGTTTCGATCCGTCCCTTCCATGGGGATAAGCGATGCGATTTTGTGATTTTAACCTTGTTTCTTTGCTATGTCACAAGTAACCTTACACATAAGAAAAAACTTTTGTTTTTCACGGTTTGGTTAAGTTTTGGTTTAACGCCCCATGCAACATTGTAAGGTCATTTTCGAGGCTGGACCTCCGAACTTTTAGTCCATCTCTGATAGGATGGATTTTTGGACGCATAAGCTATGTGTTTAAAAAAGGCATGTGCCCAGAAATACGAAGATCACAGTCTCGTACTCAAGGTGATTCAACAGAGCTACTGGAAATCTTTATGCCTTCAATCCCGTCCTATAAGAGACGGACGTTGAAATTGGAGGCTCAGCCTCTTACGACTTTAGTCTGCTTCACCTGAGCCAACAAACACCAGTCTCTGCGCTAGTATGCACCAACCAATGGTAGCTTCCGCATCCATGAAACGCTAGTTTGTCATAATCATTTTAGTGCCCAAAATTACCTGCTGACCGGGAGAGCTGAGAATTTCAAGTAGAAATACTTACACATTGCATTTATGTTGTTATGGGACACAGCACCAAGCCGTACATGATGCACTTGGTAAAAAAGCACAAAAACAACAAAACAAAACAAAAACAGCAACGAACAAGCCAAAAACCAAAAACCAAGAAAAAACAGCAACAACCCAAACACTGGAACTTTTTTTTTAAAGAAACCTCTTTATTTACAGTATTATTTTCTGACTCAACAACAAGTGTGTGCGACTTAAAACAATGGCGATGTTGACCAGCCCTTTCTATTGTGATTTTCTTCAGGACATTGCAACATCATTTTGAGGAGAGCAAAAATTCCGTGAACATACCACAACGGTATAAGACTTTCTCTTCTGAAGTGGATAAATATAATAACTTTTATTAGCCACTTCCCTAGGACTTAAAAAGTTCCAATAAAACGTTAAATATCATATTGGGGTGGGGGGAGGGGCATAATCACAGTCTTATTTGGCGATTTTTTAAATTAATTGTATGTGGCTAACAACACAGCACGTGGCCGAGACACAAACTTATCTGGTTCGGGTCCTCTTTGTTTCCTTTATACAAACATTTGTGAAAGTTACAGTGCTCAACCAGAATGGAGTATCTCTGTTGTAGAGCCACTTTCATCCTCGTCCGTTTCCTTTATGGATATCAGTTATTTTGGAGGCACACGATATTTAATGAAGAATAACATGTTGCGCGGAGTGTATGCTAACATAAACAGTTCAACTCAAACTTGATTCAGAACAAGCCAGGATGGTCACTGAAGAAAAGGACCATTTTCAGTAGAGCCGATAATATATGCAACAGACACCATTCTTTTCAGATTGTAAAAGAATTCGTGGTGGAGGGACGGAATAAGAACAGTATAAAAAAAATTTTTTTGCGGCGCCTCGATCCCATCATTTCCAGCCTAAATTATCAACGGGTATTGCAAGGGCCATAATATAAGTATAAGCATAGCAAACCAAACCTTAAAAACGTCGATTAATCAAGGTTTAAAAAAAAAGTAAAATCCCCCAGAGAGAATGTAGGCGAATGAGTTCAACACAGATTTGTCATTTTATAAGTTATGTTTCAGAAAATAGACAACTAGTCCAAAAAAAAGAAGTATCAAATCAATCTATCATTGCAAATACATGATAACATATTAAATTCTATAAAGATATTATGGAAAGACTAAAGTCAAGGTATTATTCTTGAGACTTTGGCCGGGATCCCAACACATTATGAGAGAAAAGGGGAAATAAATACGGTCAAAGGCTGTGCCTCTGTGCAGCTGTCTCACATTTGGGGAGAAGGCCGTTTTCGGCCTGACTGGACACAATAAGTTTTAGGCATGAAGGGGAAACTTGAATAATGGATTTATATACGAAATCGAGACCATCACCAAGACGACGTCAATACAGCAACAACCAAGCCACAGCCAGTGTGGCAGCTATAAACTATTACGATCTCAAAAGGTCTCATCAAGTCTAAGGCTAAGAGACGAACTACCCAGACTAAGTAGCCATATGTTCAATGAGCTGAAAATCGGTTACTCAGAGACGCGTAATAATGCTTGAAAAGCATCGAACCAAGACAACAGCCATGTTTCTCGGTGAAGATAATTTGTGGTAACATAATAGCACTCCGCGGCAAGTGGTGTCATCTAAATGAATATTGAAAATGTAGGTGTATTCATGCAGGACAGCTTGGCATACTACAGAATGACGCGATACTCAATAAAGTGCGTGGCCGTTTTTGGCAATGTTTGAAACATGTGTTTGGTTTTGATCTTTTGAGTACAGGGCAACAAAAAGCGCCAGGTGCGGTGTCAGTCAACTGGCTTTGTGGGACTTTTATTTTTTACACCAGAGACTATGTCACATATGCCAACAGGTAGAAATTCTCTCAGAAACATTGTTGCGATATTTATATTTAAAGTGTAGAAAAAACACGGTAATCTCATTCAAAGAAATAACAAAAATTATTTTCATACAAAAGCACATTTTTCATGATTGCAAAACAAACAAAAACATGTCTATATTCCAGCATCAAAAACCTTTTGGGCTTGCAGCGAAGACAAGACCACATACAAAACCCAAAATGTACAAGTAAGGAAGGCAGAAAAGATTTTCGGGTTCCTCGGCCCTCCAAGTTCTCCTTTTCCAAAGATGGCGAATGTCCGCCGACAGACCAGCATGGCCAGCACTAGGACGGCGAACACAGTGAATAACGTCACACTGAAGGCGAGTGATCCTGTTGGATACTTGAACGTTGATCCCTGAGGAACAAAAACGGAGAATTGGAAAATACTTATGACTAAGAGGGTTTGATCATTCTGCTATAGCTGAGTTTCCTTATAACAAGTAGAGGTGGATATGGAGATGAGTGGCTCTCCAACGGAGATGGTGTTGTGAAGGATCTCATTGGGTTCAAACAGGGTAGTGACCGGGGTATAGAAAAAAGTAGAGAAAACAATCACACACAACAACCTCAAAACACAGTAAAATATATTTCTAATGATAAATATGTCCACCTGAAATGGAGAAAAATGAAAAAAATTATTGAGGAATAGGCGCCGTGTTCCAAATTTGCCTATTCCTCTATATTTATTCTCTTTTTTTCATTTCAGGAGGACATAATTTTTATCATTAAAATTAGAGTCACCAGCACTGTTGTTAAAACTATTTTAAAAAAACAAAACGTGTTTGATGTTGACACTTAGATAGAAATTAATGCGATATGGTAAGGTTTTCAGGCAAGTGAAAATGTTACTTTATTCGGACGCTCCCAGAATGCAAATACCCAGCACTGGAAAAAATAGAGATCTTCAATCACCATTGTCCTAATCTGTTTCCTAACAAATGATATGATCTTACAGGGGCAATCAAGCGGTAAAACTTAAATGGAAAATAACAAAGCCTGACCTTGACCTCCCAGTAGATGGTGGCCATCAGCCAGGGTAGGCCCAGCCCCAGAAACACGTTGACGCTGTTACTGCCGTTGATATTGCCTATGGAGGAGTCGGCCCACTTCTCGTTGACGGCGGCGCTGCGGGAGGCGAAGGTGTCAGGCATGCTGGTGCCCAGTGCCACGAACGTGATCGCTGCAGACCACAGGAAATAAAAGTGCGAAATAATTAAAATAATTAGTGCAATGCTTGGTTGGTTGTGGGTTGTGTACTTGAGTTGGTCTTAGTACCCCTTTCGTTCCTGGGGCTCTAGTGGTCTAGAGGTTATGTTGTTTGCCTCTCGTGCTTATGGTCGTGTGTTCAAACCCGGGGCAGTGCACGCATGGCATCCCCAATAAATTTCTTTGATTCTTTTTCTCCTCCTCCTCTTCCTCCTCCTTCTCCTCCTCCTTCTCCTCCTCCTCCTCCTCCTCCCCCTCCCCCTCCTCCTCCTCCTCCTCCTTCTCCTCCTCCTCCTCCTCCTCCCCCTCCTCCCCCTCCGCCTCCTCCTTCTTCTCCTCCTCCTCCTCCTCCTCCTCCTTCTCCTCCTCCTCCTCCTCCTCCTTCTCCTCCACCTCCTCCACCCTTTGATACTTTGACTTTATGTGGCTTATTATAGTGCATTCTCGTGTACACGTCATTTCCGCCTGGGTGTGGTTGAGCTCTTGTGTCAGTCGGTGTGAGAGCATTACGTAGGGAGCGGGTGAAAGAGTCGGTAGAAAACACATACACAATTACGCATATATACACACAAACTTGGACACACCGGCGCTGTGGTGTAATGGTTAGGCTCTTCACCCGTCATGCGGAAGACCCCGGTTCGATCCCCGGTCGCGGACGATCTGTGTATTTTTCTGCTGGGATTTCTTGTCTCTCAGCCCGGGTTGGCCTTGACAGGCAGGGTCGAAGTAGCCCTATCTTAAATGGCCTTACAGTGTTGCAGCGTACGTAAAACTGGTATCCATACCAAACCGAACCAAACTTGGGCACTCGCTTATATGTGTATATACAAGGAGATACTTTCGCGTCAACATAAACACATCAATATATGTACACACAAAGATACAACATTGTGCCACCTTCCCTCCCCCTCACCCCTCCCTTCTATTTTCCTCTCCTTTGCAGTAGCCATATCTGTATCATTCACACGAGTCATTGACATGAGAGAGGCAGAGTAATTGTTAACTAATGGCCTGTTTACACGTAATGGTTATCAGGTTGATACAGCAGGTAACCCTGCACTCGGTAGCGATGATTAGTCCGTTCGAATCCCCCTACACCACGTGCACCCCCCCCCCTCCCCCACCCTCCCTTTTTTTCCACCCACCCACCCTGCCCCACCCCTCCTCCACGCCCGAAGACAACAACAATTTTTTAAAAGAATAACGTTTTCAGATTATTTGTCCATGTGATTTTTCTACGACTTGCTGCTAACACATGTTGTCGATTTCTTGCTGGAACTGAAAATTAGGGCTTGGTATCGTTTGGTTTGGTTTAACGTCCCTTACAACGCCGTTAGGTCATTTACGAGGCGGGACCTTCGAATTTTACGTCCATCTTCTATGGGAGTAAGAAGATCTGTAAAATACCTGTGTGAACCTCTCAGGATGCGAACCCAGGACTTCCTCAATTGTAGTCGGGTGCTCTTCCCTCTGCCACAGGCGCCACCGGGTTTGGCTCTTGGGCGTGGGTCTGTATGGGAATCACGTGATCACAGCCAAAGTCAATGGATCCAGTGGTGGAATGCACTAACCAAGTGTAAGGTTACACTTTTCTAAATGCTCCACTCCACAACAGCACAAATACATCTCGTCGAGATGAAAATAGGCAATAGGAATGCAATTTATTATTATCATTATTTATTATTACAATACGTCAGTAATTTTAGTTCTCAGCTCTCCGCCGTCAGCACGCGATTCTTTCACTATTGTAAGCACGGCCAACCTTGTAGTGGTGGATTTAGTAGAGTGTAATTTTGTACTCTGTTGGTGCATCCAAGTGACCATATGCATGAAACATAGACTTTAAGTAAGTTTCCCCAAGGTGTAGAAATTTTGCATTCAATAGACGAGCCGGACTCGTACTACATGTGGTTCACAAAGTTGCGAGCACGCTTGGAGTGGTGAAACATGTACAATGTACAAACACTCTCCTTGATGTACTGCGTTTACGCAATGATAGAATACTGTCAAACCTGCCTAAAACGACTGTCTAATGTTGATAAAAGTGGTCGTTGTAGACAGGTGGTCGTCTAAAAGAGGGATATCATGTAGAAACAATGTAATTTGGAAGTTGATGGAAAGTGGTCGTTTGTGCAAGTGATCGTCTGATACAGGTGGTCGCTTGAGCAGGTTGAACTAACTGTATATATATAATAAATGGCATAACTGTCCCATGCTGTACTTGTACAAGGTGTAGCAGTTCTTGCCTACGACCACTCCATGGGTCCGTGCGTTATGTTTGCCCCACTGTAGTGAAGTAAAGTTATATCAGCAGAGGATCGAATGCCCCACTCGGCCCGGGGGCTGAAGTGTTTGCCTATCCTAGTCTAAGTCATACATAGATAGTGTGGTCTAAGTTACCTCGTTGACTCCACGCCCCCCTAACCTTGTGACCCCAGGGACATCATTTGGAGCCACAAAAATTGCCCATGTTTGAGAAAAGCGAATTTTAAAGATGCACAAAGCCTGGTTCTCCAATATGGACAGGTGGGTGAAGAAGTCAAAATAGTGTTGCCTCTGATTGAAAAGTACGAAAATTAAAGTTTGGTTTTTCAGTTCCCCGAGCACGTGAAGAATCTTGTGATTCTCCATGAATGTACCAACTACAGCTCTGAAAACCCAGTGGACTGCTTGTTACTTGATAGGATTGGGATGCAATAACCCCCCCCCCCCCCCCCAAAAAAAAAAAAAAAAAAAAATTAAAGAAAAAAAAAAATTAAAATTAAACCAAAATAAAATATATGAAAAAAACCACAACCCAAACCATAATACCCTTGTCTTCAGTCAGTTGTTTGCAATTTGTTGTTGTTTGCCTGGGGGGGGGGGGGTCTAATTATTAAAGAGATGACAGGAGATCGTCGCTGAAGTAACCGTACAGAGTCGATGGAGCCATGAAACTCAAAATAAAAAAAAGAATTGTTAGGAGAAAGCACTTTAGTCCTTTGGATACCCCTCCTTCCATTTTTTAACCCTCGAGCCTTACCTTTCCACGCACGCCCCACCCCCCCCCCCCCACCCCCGACCCCCTTTTCCCTAGAGAGACATCCCAGAGTTCACCGATGTCTGCCGACCTAAGGGTCAGAGATCAGTGTCAGACGATATTATTATGTTTTTTACGACAAAGTTCTGGCTTTTCTCTTTGTACTGTGGGTTCAGTTATGGAAATTTGATCCATGTCAGGGTCAGAGCCAAGAGACAGGCTTTATGGATCATCCACACGCACAGCCCACTCCTGTGTCCGCGCTTGTCGGCCACACAGATTTGGTTTTGGTTACCAGTTTTACGTCCCCTGCAACACTGTAAGGTATTTTAAGAGACGGGCTACTTCGACCCTGCCTGTCAGGGCCAACCCGGACTGAGAGGGAAAAATCCAAGCAGAATAAACCAGATCGTCCGCGATCGGGGGTCGATCCAGGGTCTTCCCGCATGCAAGACGAAGAGCCTAACCATTACACCACAGCGCCGGTGTCCACGGAGAGCAGTCACCTCGTAGACTAGACTTGAGCGTGTGAACGACATATAGAGAAATAGATCATACGACGGGCTGATCCAATGTCGAGAGCGTGTGGAAATTTGGATGGGGATGGGAGATTGTAACGAATGTGTTGCCCCTGTACTCGGGGACATATTTCGGATAATCTGTGTGTATAAATAGCCTATTAGTGTTAATCCCATGCACTGAAGAGAAAAAGACAAGAGCGTATTGTGTAGCATCACTGTGGGCAATAGTAGCCTACTGCCAGCACGGACGGAAATGATTATCTCTGATATTCAATGCAAAACGCATGGCATTACAGACCATATGAATGTCTACAATGATTTGTGCTAGACGTTTTATTTGTGCAAGGGACAGAAAGGATGATGTTTGTCTTAGTTCATGTATTGACTTCATGCACTGCTGACCCACTGCAAGGTGAAGAGACAGTAGAAATGTATGTGCTCTAGCTTGATTTGTGCAGGGTTTAAACCAGGGACATCCACGTGAAAATATTCGCACAAACAATTCAGCTACTTGCTCATCCACGTCACAACAATTGAGTGAGCATAAATGGTTCTATTCTGACATAGTGCATGGCGTCATAGAGGCAGGTTACTCTGGCAACGGAAGAAGGGAAATAGTTTCCCATTGTATCGTCTGTCTTTGGAAAGACAGGTCCTTTGCAGGGAAAGAACGTGATCTATGGGGGAGAAAGACCGTTGGTCATACTCACACAAACAAATCTTAAATGTCAACACACATAGTAATAATAATAATATAGCGCCCAAATCTCGTGTTGGACTCTAGGCGCTTTACATCGATAATACAGTCATACATAATGCATAATCGTTCTCATAGGAATCATTCACTCATACGCTCACTATAACACACACCACTCTCATGCAGGTATACAAATAGGCTTTCCCACTCTCTCTCTCTCTCTCTCTCTCTCTCTCTCTCAGCATAAGTATATGATTGTCACAAAAATACACTACATAGAAAGGAGCATAGGGCCTACTCAAATGAACATGACCTCATTTACAATGGCAGGACAGGGCAGTGATATTTATTAGACAGATAAGTCCAAATTTCTTCTTGCATCAGCACAATCAGCTGTGTATGTAATCACGTGACCTGCGCTGTCTAAAACTTGGTTACAATCAGTTATGTATAAAAACATTGTTGTCGTTTCCTTTCTTAGTGATTATGGATGTTGTTGATCAGTTGTTGTTCTGAGTAAATAATCTATAAAGGCACCAGCTTTCTGTTATTTTAGCCACTTGATTTTACTTTGAGCAGTCCTAAGTTCTCCATGTCGATCAAAGAGTAAGGCATTTGATAATAATAAATATTTGTTTCCTATAAAAACAACAACAACGGAAAGTTAGGCGCTGAGAGCGGGATAGACAAATGCGGGTGGTTGGGGGGGGGGGGGGGGGGGGGGGGG
>JAUKPP010182931.1:0-10233 GCA_032273245.1 Phyllaplysia taylori
TTTAATCCACCCCCGATTACAAGAATTTAATCCATGACTCACAAAGAGAGAAAAACTCTCGTTGTATGGTATAAAAATGCTTGTTTGAAATACATGTACATGATGTAAGCTAAAAGCAGAAATAAATGTCTCAAACGGCAAAAGAGGCGTCTGCCTCTATAAATGAGTACATTTACAGATAGAGGAACATGCATGCTGCATACATATATTACTCTAAAAATACTGCAGCACAGTACAAAATACTGAATCATTGTAATACATGTATTATATTGTAAATGATTTAATACAGACCTGTAAGTGGCCGCCCACAAAATTGTCTGAACATTTTGCCTAAAAGTTAAAAGTCAAATGTTCATCTCCTGTCGGAGGCTGCCGGAATTTCCGATCGTGGTAAAGTTGTCGGAAACTCTGCAATTGTTGGACTTTTTACAGATCTGTTGATAAGGGGTGAATCTTTTTCCAATAAAGATCTTATTGTAGGCTTGCCATCTCTCTCAAAACCAAATCATGGCCACCCAATGTTAATACATCAGATATTGTTGTAACAACGACCTAAATAACATTAAGAAGGATTGGTTTAGAGTATGGGATATAGTTTTCGAATTCTTGATGGACAAAAAGTACAAAGCAGTCCCCGGGATAGTTCTAGCGTACAAGGGTAAAACACATTTTTCAGCTTTGATGTGAAAATTCAAATTCAAAACATAACACTTATTTCTGAACTTAAATCATTCAAATCCATTGTAATTGTTCGTCATGTATCATTTAACTCGCTAGAAAATTATGAATGTATTATATAGAAAGTATATACTTTCTTTTCCTAAGACAAAAAAATACAGACCATTCAGTAAATGAATTATGAACATTGATCAGTGAATGTGACAACCAGTATGAAATGAAGAAATGACTGTTTCAAGATAAATGAAGTGGGGAAAAAATATGAGCAGAATGCTTCAATAAAGTATACTTGACGATACAATGGAAAAGAACCCCTTCACCATCTCCCCCCACCAAGAGCACCATAACCTATGAGCTTTGAACATGACATACCAGTAACTTTTGAAATGCTTGGATTAAAGACAGATCAGCTAGGTTAGAAAGGTAATATCATCTCATTGAGTTGAGTTATCAGAACCAGAATAACTATTGGTCTCTGACAAGAAACTTGGTCTGGTCATGTTACAGTGACAAGAGCGCAGTGACTCTCTCTCTCACTCTATTCCTTTCTGTCACCTCCTTCTCTCAAGCCTATACCCCTTATCTTGCACATGCAATTGCACTTGCTTCATTCTCTCTCCCTCTTCTAACTTTTAATAACGAGACTGTTGGAAAATCAGCATCAGTAACAGTAGCAACAGCCAGCACATTATCCATAGACGACATGTCTACACTCGGGATGGAAGCAAAGTTTTCCTTTTCCTACGAATGCATGCTGACTTAGTCTATTCCATTTGAAGAAACCTGCTTTCCACAATGGGAATACTGCAAGCTAACCCCCCCCCCCCCTCAACAAAACAACAAATAACAAAATATTGCAGACATACATAAGAATCAGAATGTACAAGGAAGCGTAATAATAAATAAGAACAAAAATGAGAGACAAAAATTGTCCTTTCTCATCACAGCCTGTTTTGATGCAGCACAACCGTGCGCCAGCATTAACACAAGAACACACACACATGACAGTATGTCCATATTCAATGTGTACAGTGTAGGGTTATTGTATATGATAAAAATGACGTTGGATTCATTCTGTAATGGACATGCTAAGAGTCTCAAATAGCAACAACGGCGCTATGGTGTAATGGTTAGTGGTTAGGGTCTTTGTCTGTCATGCTGAAGACCTGAGTTTGATCCTAATTGCAGACGTACGATTTGCATTGTTTTCTGCAGGGATTTTTCCCTCTCAGCCCGGGTTGGCCCTGACCCGCGGGGCCGAAGTAGCTCATCTCTTAAATAACCTTACAGTGTTGAAGGGGACGTCAAAACTGGTAACCAAACCAAAATTAGCAACTGACAGACACTTGTTTCTGTCTGCGACACCCAGCAAAAGAAAACATAAAGCAAAGTAAAGTAAGTAGCTCAAGAACATTGTAGCTGGGGCCTCTACTCTAGAGCTATTGGATTTAGAATCAGGGACTGGATGAAACATTTACTGCAAGGAGTATGTGATAGTTGTATTGTGTACCACATGGCATTTTCTCAATTTCTTCTTGTGCCTTTCATGACGTTGGAAGAAGTATTACTCAGTACCAAAATGACCGTACAGAGTTAACAGGTCTATAAAATATCTAACAAACAAACGAAGAGGAATTATTCAACTGCTCACTCTCTGTGTTTCTTTCACCACAAACGTAACAATGTAATACTATATTATAGTATGCACCCATGGCCCTCTCTGTTCCTCACCCACTTGGAGACATTTAAGAAATCACTGTGATCATTCCACATTAGCTCACGTCATTTTTAGGCCATTTCAGCTAATTGTATAATCTTGATACCTGGGTCTTATTCTGTCGGTAACACTTTTGAAAAACACCTGACATTTGGGTCATTCTCTCCCAATCATGTAACCAAGACTGGTCCAACAGAATACCTCATTTCACAACAGTGCAAAGCACCACAACACCAATTTTGCCATGAACAGATGAAAAAAAGGTTCGCGAACCAGCATACGGCTGGGCAAGTGCTTGGTAAAGGAAATAAAAGCTACAGCGAGCTTTAATCTTCAAAATGAAGAAAATTTTCTAGACTTTTTTTACAACATACTTGGGTGACTTGGCAAAGCAATTTCTCACAACGCAAACGATAAAAGTTGGTGAAAGCACCATTTCTGGAAAGTGCAGATATCAACAATGCTAAACATCTGAAATAGGAAAAAAGGGATATTGTCATGGGGCGCATTACGGAGGTATCAAAATTGTCGTTGCAAACGTAACAGCATCATCCTAACTAAACGAAGCGTTTGTTCGCCAATTTTTTCTATGAAGTCCGTTTCACTTGTGAGAACGATCAACTGAGAGAGCAGTAGCCTATACTAGTTTCGTTTCCCTGTGTTGCCAGCCACAGGCGGTCTCAATTTGCGACACGAGCCAGCAAGGCGCAAAGCCCGCTGTGAAATCGTCCTGTGACGTTTGCAACGGCATCCAGTACCAAGGACCTAAATTTCGTTTCGGAACCCAGCTGTTTTCTCAAAATCTAGAAATCCGGGGCTTTGGGAAACAAAAATTGAATATTTGAGCTGTCCAGCAAACATTTAGTCAGACTTTTTGCAGACATTCTGGTTTGGTTTGGTTACCAGTTTTACGTCCCCTGCAACACTGTAAGGTCATTTAAGAGACGGGCTACTTCGACCCTGCCTGTCAGGGCCAATCCGGACTGAGAGGAAAAAATCCCAGCAGAAAAAAACCCAGATCGTCCGCGACCGGGGATCGATCTAGGGCAGGGTCTTCCCGCATGCGTGTGATAGGCGAAGAGCCTAACCATTACATCACAGCGCCGGTGTAGACATTCTAAATTTTGGATACAATGTTATGAAATGTGTACAGTTGGGAGAGAATGACCCATATAGTAAACTGACATGCAGCTTTATAATTTGCTATAAGACTTTGAAACAGAAGAGCTCTTTGTGTTCATAAAATAAAATTAATTATTCTGTTAGTTTTTTCAAAACGATAAAACAATATGACTTCTACAAAAGCGACATGGCCACGATGACACAAGTCATGCAGGATGAGTCTGTGTATAGCATAATAACAACAAAGAATTTGACATTTCCTCTCCCTCTCTCTCATTCAGTAAATACACATTGGATTTAGACATGCAGCCTGGCATAAATTGTTATCTAAACACTGCAACAAATATATACATCTTTACTTGTACAAAATAGTAATAATTTAAGTGAAGATTACGAGAAATGTTTACATTCATTCTTTCATCATGGCATAACACAGGAGTCTTGACAACAGCCGTATACGGGTTCAGATAAGAAAGACATTCAAATTTACACATATATTCATGATCACATCACTCGCCTTAAATTTCTGACAACAAACAATGCATGGAAACATTTCACATGATGAACAGCCCTTGGTCAATCATTACACTGAAACTGAAATCAGTCTAGCATAGTGAAATCCGCGGGATGCTGAAATCTTTTCGTTATCTGTGCATTTCGTAACGTCCGAATACTCATTAATTACTACATTTTATCAGTAGTTGCGTTCTGTGTTCTACACAGGCTTTTCCAAGTGCGAGAAACAGCTGATTTTGGTCAATTGGGTGGGGTTCTTGCTGAAGTACTTTGAAATCATTATTTTTATTGTAATACTAAATCTTGTAGTGTGTAGTTTGTCTTGTGTGCTAACACGCGTTATTATAACTGTAGTAGTACAGGCTTTCAGAGAACCACAAACTCTCCTTTATTAGTTGCATGTACTACTTGTTCGATAACGCACTAGCTGTTTTAGATGTTTCTGGAAAGGCACTTACGCACGCGACTGACGAATGTAGATATATATATACCGTTGAAAACTTCCGTGGCATAAGCATCGGCCCTATCAGTATGAGTAGGCCTAGTACCAGGCATATAAACCCCCCCCCCCCCCCCCCCCCGCATTAGTAGCAAGGTTACTCACCTTCATTGACACTGCTTACCCACTCTCACTCTCTCTCTTTTTCATAATAGCTTTGATTGATGAAATTTGGGGCTGCTTTTACTTAGGCTGGCTACGCAAATACTGATTTTTTTTCGCTATGTACGAAGTGGTTTACACTATGTGCGTGTTACGAATGCAAAGAATAAATAGCAAAATATAAAGGACCTAAAAAATCGTTCACTAGGTGCAAATTTCGCTATGTGCGTGCTAGACTGTATCTTACTTTCAAATTTCAATGTACTGAATGGAACCAAAAAGGGAAATAACTGAAAAAAGGAAGTCAGCAGAGCTTGATGACTGTGTGGCTTCAAGGGCAAAATGCATCAGGATGACCAGTCCAAAACTTTAATGCTGACCAGTGTTGCCGAAAGTTCCATTTTCTACAGGGCATTTCACTTTTTTTACACAAATTTCATAACGATTAGTTCTAGGGATTTCACAATTTATGTCTGGTAAAGGTTGGGGTAAAGAAAATGACAATAGAGATAAAAAAAATGTAATTCAAATAATAAAAGAATGACATCACTGTACACTTAGAACAGTAAACAGTTTTGTTTGTGCGGGACAATGGGAGAAGTCTAAAAACAATTGGTGTCAACTTAAAAATCAACACCTGAGCCAAAAAGAGGCTCGGTCATGACTCCTACGACTTTTGCTGAATTCTTCCTTGCAGGCATACAAATTTGTAACAGAGAAGAAATTTGCTAATCAAGTCAGATGACCCTATTTATGAACTAAAGCAACAGAAAAAAATTGGGGGACTTTGAGATTCAGCAGTACGTACAGATAACAATTGTATGCCAAAGTAGAGCAGAAAAGTATCATGTCACTGTTGTCTATATGTGAAATAAATTTCTTTCGAAACAAAATTTTCCTGTGTGCATCTTTGGTGTTGCGGTAAAGCTTCTGCCTAAGAATGCTAAGGTGCACAGTTCACATCATGCATACTTGATTTTTTCACCAGTTTCCAAGACACCCCTGCATTCATTTAGTCTCTAGCTCTACTCAACCAAATTAATTGATTTTCAACCTTCATAGACCTATGAAACCCATTTAATTTCATACAAGTACATAGTCATTGTTTTTTTTACATCTGCTCAACTCCTGAGACTAGAACCACAGCCATGTATATCTCAAGGCACGCAAAGGTTAATAATTCTAAAATGGAGTCTCCCCAGTCACAGAGGATACACATATAAACACTTCCAAAAAATATAATACAAAGAGCAGGAGGTGATCATCCAGCAGACAGGCGAGCGATGACAAGTGGACGTTTGTGACCGCCCAGATGAGAATGACACCAGTTATAACAAAATGCACTGACGTGCTAAATCCACATGGCAAGAGTGATAGCAAGATTTAATGTAGTTTCTAAGATAATAGTTAGTTTGTGACGGGACCAGTATATTGCACTAGGAACAGCTGCAATGTGTACTTTTTACCCTTGGGCATAGAATAGATTTTCTCCCTCCACCCCATAATAATGCAGTATGCGTTGGTCAGACAAATATGTAATTGATGTAAGTTAGTATTTTGCCTACATTTGTATTCATTTCCACTTTATGTACTGTACAGGAATTAAATATATAGTGCTTTAATGTGTCATTTGGGATTCAAAATGCATGGAGATAGCAGTTCCCTCGGGGTCAAATGAGTACACTTGAGCAAAGTGTACATCTTATCTTTACCATCACATTGGAAGTTGTAGACCAGGAAACATGCAGCTGCTGAGTAACAAATTGTGCATGGGGAAGACAGACAAAAATATCACATTTTCAACGTAGTTTGGATTATGTACAAGAGGATTTCTGCATGTATTGGGTATACTACGTGTTAAATAAAAGACAAGTCATGAATCTATATTGAAAGACATTTTGTGTAGCATCAGTGTTATCTTGAACTATGTATACAAAGGAGCCGCATCCTGTGAATCAGTCTTCCTGTTAATCTGGGAAAAGTTTCGGGTACTGGTAGGAGAAATAATGTAGAGTGTCAATGAAGTTTTTTAAGCTTTCAATGTGGAGAGTATTTTGTATTCATATTCTTACATTTCTTTTCAAATGCCAAAAGCATCTTACGCGCACGCACATTTGAAATAAAAGCCAACAAGCATGGCATGACCTCCCCAAAAATGTCATATGGAGATGTGAGGCAAAAAAAAAGAACATATTTCATCTTCTTTCGTACTTTTGCGTGGGAAATGCAAATATCTGTAGCATTTCTTTAGCCCAGCGTGTACTATAGGTTGATTGGCTCTGGTATTATCTATATTTAGTTCATAGAAAAAAATAATTTCCCTGAACGTCTAAAACGGATATAACTGATTTCACACCTCTCATGGCAAATTTTCTGCAACTCTGCAAAGATTATTCATCTAAAATTTTCAGAGATCACATGAGGCATAACCTCTATATATAGTATCTAATTGTCAACCAATGTCAAACACTTTCCCAATATGTGTGAGACCGCTAGAGGGAAATTTCATGAAAATTTAAAGCAAGAGAGAACTTATATCATAACAATGACTGTAACTTGGTTAATTTAAGTGTGTTAACAATTTACTTCTCCATAATAAATACCGTCATCAAGAATCCCCATCTTCCTTGTTGAGCACATTTTCACTGTCCTCGTACGATTCATTATCCACAATAATAACTCTGTTTTTCGATGCAGAGCTTCTAGTCCGTAATGATGAAGGAAGTGTAAGCTCATAGTCCTCCATAGTCACAGACAAGTAGCCGTCCAACGTCCTCTCAGCGCACTTTGCGATGAACCTGATGAACGGTCGTATGTCCCCCTTGTTGCCTTGATCGAGAGTTTCGTAGTATGTCAGTCTGTCGTTGACTTCGATCGAGACAGGTGGGAAGCCGGCCTGCATGAGGATGAGGTTCATGAGAAGACGGGAGGTGCGCCCGTTGCCATCATAGAATGGGTGGATGGTGACAAGCCGGTAGTGTGCTAGGGCAGCAAACTCGATAGGGTGGAGGTTCAAAGCGTCCTCAGAGTTGAGCCATTCCACTAGTTGATCCATGAGTTCTTTCAGCTCTCCCGCCGCCGGGGGTATGAAATCACCAACGTAGACCTGAAACAGGAATGTTCATGAAATCAACCAAAACTGTGAATGATGTCTGTGAATTGTGTGCAGATACTGATTTGATATAAGCCTGGTGTGGCAAACTTTATGAATTGTTTCATGGAAGCTACTACACAGCAATAAATGACATGCATAAAGGACAACAATAAATGACATAATATGGTCTAGTCCTCCATTCCATGGTAGCAACCATTATATTTCAAAGTGTTGTATAAATACTGGTAGTAAATTATTTAATTGCATTATGTTTTACAGTCATCGGGCTAAGAGATGTCTGGAGACTGCATTGCCGTCGTACAGTGTTAAGGGGACAACTTTAAGCTCTTCTCTCTCGATTTAATGTGCATGGATGTATGAATGATTTTCTAAATGATGTAATAGAAAAAACATTCCCCACAAGGGACAGATCTATTACTATGGAGATGTTCGAAATTGTTCTTCCTTTTTTATATTAACATGGCAGCGGAAAATTCTATAAAAATACAAATTTGAGGCAACATATCTTGAAGGTTTACATGGACATGTCCGGTTTTGTTGCGAATTCCTGTGGATCTAGAAGCTTTGTTGATTTTTTTTCACATCAAGTTTACACTAACACTTTGGAAAAATAGCCGACATGTTTCGAATTTCCCGTAAATTGTTTCGTTTGAGCAAAACAAGGTTTAAATAAAGTCCCTTGGTTCAACAGTAGCTTGCAGGAAACAGCACATTGGGAATTACCAAAGAACAGGCAATGGGAATTATGTTGTACGTCTTTCCCTCCAGCCTGGGGCATTGGAATAAAATCATATGAAGCGTGGTACATGGAACAACCACACACATAATTCAAGAAAGAAAAGAAAGAAAGAGAGAGGGGGAGAGACAGACCAGTACACAGAAAAAGAGAGGGAAAACGTGAGAAATAACGATACAGAGAGAAACAAAGAGAGACTTGCGAAAGGAAAAAGAAAGCGGGTGGAGATAGAGAGGGACAGGTTTTTATGTTGACACAATGGTAGTATGTAACTCTCAGTAATCATATAATAGGGTCAAGAGGTAAGTATCCCCACCTATCAAGCAGGGAAATTTTCATTCTTGAGAAAGTGAGAGAGGGAGAGAGATATTGAAGTAGAGAAACCCCAACCCTATTGATTTATGAAAGACAAAAAAAGAGAGATGGAGAGAGAGAGAGAGAGAGAGAGAAAGGGCAAACAGAAAGAGGGCGTACTGTTAGACAGAAAGAGATAGAGACGAAAGTTGGCAAGTATCCCCACCTGTCATTGGCTGACTAGAGTTCGATTCTACCACTTTTCTTCACATAGAGAGAAAACCGGAACGTTGAAAAGAGTTGACAGAGACACAAAGAATCTGCACTAGTAATAATAATGCCTCTTTTTTGTTTCATTTCCCTTTCAATACTGTCTCTGATTTTTACAGAAAAAGCTATTCAATCATAAAATGCTCAAGCCCCTGCCAAGAAATGCTCAAGCACCTGCCAAGATATTATTCACTATGCAAGAGGAGAATGGGAAGAAGAAAAAGAAAGGAGAGAGAGAGAGGGAGAAAGAGAGAGGATGCCAAAGACAAACTCTATGGGTTACTGCACCTGATTGACTCGGAATCTTCCTGCCTCTGTAGGGTCCACATATCCAAGGACTCGGATATGGATGTCTAGAATGTCTTGCAGGGTTAGGCGGCCAATGCGACCAACTAAGGTACTGAAAAAATACAATAGAAATTGTACAATAAGGTATACAAGTATGCAAATATTTTCATGAGCTTTCAAGGCAGAAATGATTATTTGCCCAAATGAAACTTATGAAAAATATAGATGGACCAGCAAATGTAGCCTATTTGAATAAAAATGCATTGACATGATGATAAAATTTGGTAATTGTGTAAATTAATAAAAAAAGGAACATTTTTTAAAGAAATTAGTCTTACATCAATGACCAGTGTTTCCAACAGACAAAGCTAAAATGTAAGGAAAATGCCGGGGGTCTGGGGGCCGCACAAGCCTCCAGCAGGGTCAAGGGGCAGAGTCCTGGTGAGGGTTCAGGGAGCGAAACTCCAGAAAAAAAGTGAAAATTTTGCTTTGAGAGGGCTGAAAATTGCAAATTGCGGAGCTTGATACCTTCTTTTTTTTTGTCTACCGGAGCTTGAAAACTTTTATATTTCATGTATACCTAAAACACTGTATCATTATTGAACATCTGAAAGGAAGAGAAGTTTTAGAAATAAAGCAAGGATCTTAAAGGAGGCGGGATGGGCTAGTGAATGAATGAAACAATAACTAGGAATGAATGCCCATTTATAGAGTGATAATTTTGTGTATGTTATTTAATCATACCTCTATCATTATTTACCTCTTAGGGACATGTCTTCTGAAGGTTAAAATTCAATTGGCCAATTTTTCATCTTGAAAAGTGATTCATGGCTTCTACACGATATATTAATCTATTTCAGTTTTGAGAAAGCACGCTGGGGGGGGGGGGGGGGGGG
>JAUKPP010183042.1:0-14350 GCA_032273245.1 Phyllaplysia taylori
TCCCATTTTCTTTGAAGGTGAGACTGGTGAAAATGACAGTTATTAATGAAATCAGCCATAGAGCAGTTCTCCGGCAGTTTTTCACGTCCCTGAGGTAAAAAAAAAAGAAGGAAAAAGAAGAGTGGATCTGCAGCAAGCACGGTTCCAGCAAGATGGAGTACAGGCATGCACAGCAAGTTGAACATTCAACATGTTACAAGAGGTCCTTCCTGATCGGGTGATGTCAAGGAGAACAGGGCACTACTGGGCCGCTCAGTCTCCGGACTTGAATCCACTTAATTTTTTCTTGTGGGGTTTCCTGAGGGACCAATCATCCATGGGTTCTCATCGAACTGAAGCATGGAACGAGGCAAGTGACTAAGAGCATCACACAAGTCACTTGCCCGAATGCCTTTGCTAACTTGGCCAAATGTGTGAGGTGTGTTGAGATGAAGGTGGACCATTTGGAGCACGTCTTATATCATATAATTATAATATAATATAAAGAAGAATAAATTGTGTCATTGTAAACTTCTATATATTCAGATTGTTTGTGTCTGTGAAGAAAATCCGGTTGCATTAATTTGAAGGGTTCAATGTTGAACCTTGAGCAAATGGATGTTGAAAGTGAAAGTCTTTTTTCCCAAATTTCTTTATCGGCGTTTTTAGGTGAATTATCCATTTTCACTTTGTTTTCCTTTGACTGAAAGTGAGAGTAATATTTGCAAAAATTATATTCGAACAAATTGTCATTGGTTACTCTTTCCATTGATTGGACTACCTGATTTGTCAATTTCTGTTCCGCCATTCCTGAGGTATGAGCTTTTTAAAACTGTATACATGTACTTTATTTTGGGACATCCTGTACTGTACACATCTTGTACTTTCAAATGTCATAATGTGACTTTCAATCAATCATGCGACATTGTATGGTGTTACTTCAAATTTTCAAAAGACAGCTTTTCATTTTATGAATGCAATTTTCTATTTCAACTGTTTTGTCATTGAGGCATGTAAGGTTACAATGAGGCATTTGGAAATATTAGGTGTGTATTTAAGCGTAAAAACATCAAAATCAGCATCTGTGGTGTTATAGTTCTGCTATTCGATTAATTCGCCAAAGACGGGAGTTCACTCAGTGCGATTGACGAACATATCCGGAAGTCTCTGATGTCGTGTGTCTCTCTCAGAAAGACGTCGAAGTAGCCTCCCTCTTAAGCGACCTTAGTGTTACAAAGGATGTAAAAAAAAAAAACTGGGCTACATCTCAACCAAACAAACAGGAAAGCTAACAACATCAAACAGAGCAAAGAGTAAAGAAGACACAATCCTGGAAGATTATTATGTTTTATTTAGCAGCAATCATGTCAGCTACAATCTCATACACTACAAAATCAATACAGTTGGCCAACTATAAATGGCACCAGAAATGAACTATATAGGGTTAGAGTGGCCTATTAATGCTATAAAACAAGTTTTGAAAAACGCACCTCAAACATACTACTATTGAATTTCCACATTTACTAAATTAGGGAATACTGTAACAGTTCATTCACAAGTTAATAACAACACCACTCCTCCCTGTCCTCCCTCAAAAAGTTTTTAAAACTGTTGAGTTGATGAGTTTGTCCCTGCTGAAATTATTACTAATACTGCAATTGTTTTAAAACTATCTTTATGAGGGGAACATAGGGTGGTACAAACAAACCGGGTAATAAAAGAGATGAAAGAGCAGGGAGAGGGGGGAAATATGAAGGCCGAGGTTGCCCTTTATACAATGCAGGTCTTTGGGGCTTAATGATTTTTTTAATTACAAATATAATATAATGCTCTTGAATATACTGTTTTCGGACAAAAAAGTGTTAACAACTATACCTCATTTATAGCAAATGAAGCAACAATATTTTCTGATTTGCCTACAGTATTTGGAACTCAAGTAAGAGTAACAAGATGCCAGTTCTTAACAATAAATTGTTACATTCCCGAGCAAAATGTGTATATATACCACATAAAATTTCTTCTGGCCTGCACTGCACAATGCAGTGTAGCTGTATGCTCCTGGCACTGCAGGGTATTGGTGTAGCAAAGATAATATCATACACACAAGAAGGGAAGTGAAGAAGGTGAAAATATGAAGTAAACTTTCTCTTTACACCAGTACTCCCGTGTCAAGAAAAGAACCTGACACTTATAAACTAAAAGGAATTATTTGCAATGAGAACAGCAGAATGCAACATCCACATTTGGCATGTGCTAGCCGAGCCCAACACCATTTGCACTCCCACAGGTTCCATATAAACTCTGAACACGATGACATTTTCAAGCATTGTCATCAACAGCCATGTACTCATACAAGGTTAGATAGAAGATAGAGCTTAACAATGATAATATGGTTATCTTATATAAATAACAGTAGGTCATACAAACAGACGATGAATAAATGATAAATGCATAAAACTTATTGAATTGTCAAAACCTGTCGTTTCTTCCATCATCGAAATTCTTTGAAACTCATTTTTCATCTCCAAGTACCTCATTAAAGTACTTTAAAGCTATTTTGAAAAATCAAACAAGATATCTAAATATGGAATAAATAACGCACATCCTTGAGAGATATTGATTCTTTACGGGTAGCAGCTTTGTGTGTACACAACCTTCAAACTGGCAAGACTGGATTTCAGACAACAAATGGAAAGTGGTAAGTACATATCACAACAAATGAAATAACTGTATAGTTCTTACTTCTGCAAATCTAGTATTCTCTCTGCATCTGATAGCTATACAGTCAGTTGAGTTAGAGAAAAGTATGGAAAACAAATATAGTACTAAACACAGAACTTAAGAGTTCCTCCAGGTAGTGGATCATAACACTACCTGTGTCTGATCTTCACTGTTTGTTTTTAAAAGGTATCAAATTTCAGACATTTTGCCCTTTGTGCAATTGACTGTGAATTGACTGTGAGTCTAAAATGTGAAAAATTTGAACACTCTAGACTTTATGAATGAACCAAACCTCCAACCATAATTGGAATATTAACGATATCCTTTAAAAATCAGGATATCAAAAGATAAAATTTATCCTCCAGTGAACACGTTGCCTCTGAAAGTAATCTCAAGCAATAAGCTTCATAAGAAACTGGGTTGCAGAGCTACAGAAAGCCAGTTAGACTTTGAGCGCCAGTATAGGTAAAACAACAGGTAATATATACTGAAAACCACAAAGTGATTTTTAGTAATGTTTTAATCACATTGATGATATGAGCTATAATATTTGTAAATATTATATATTTCTCTCGGCAGACAAAGGGAACTGTTTAAAGACTATCACATTACATCATCACTGCACCTCGGGTGATGATGTAGATTGGGTACAGCATTTGTGCACATCTACTGTTAAATTAAATAAGACATCTGATTTACATATCATGTAAGTATAGACAAAATATACACCTATTGAGAAAAAGCTATTTTGAATATGCAGGAAATCAAGACCATTCAGACAAATATCTCGTTTGAAGATAAGGGATTAGAGGTGGAAATTGAGGTATGCAACTTGCAAACATACCAATTCCCCAGATATGGAAAAAGACATTTGTGTTGGATACAAATACACCAGTTAAAATTTTACATACCATAGTATATTGGGTGCAAAATTTAAACCTGAAACTTTGTTAGCCTGTGATTCACATTGTGAATCTGCAGTCCTGTCATTGTTGGATTCTAAAGCAAGCCACAGTTTCCCATTTTTTTCTTCTTTCTCTTGTATCCTTCGAGAGCTAAGAGAGCAACTACTGGTTACTGGGAAAATCAAACCTTTCAATTCAACAAATTTCTTCTATTTTGATTTTAATGGATGGCTCTAAGGCTTCTTTTTGTGCTGAGTGCAAGCACTATTGTTGCCGACAGACAATGAATGAGCAATTAGGACTCACTACAATGATAAATGAAGTTTTCCTGGAACCACTATGAAGACATGAACAAGTGCATCGCGATGGAGGTCTTGCTTTGTCTTCATCCTTCATCAATTCTGACTGCTGCACTATTCTACCACAAACTTATTATCCAAGAGCCAAACCAACGAAGCTCTGCTAAAACAGAATGAAACTAGCTTTGCATGATTACAAATGAATTCATCGTATGACTATGCACTGTGACTAGCACCATAGAGAGAGTTGTGAATGTTGGGGAAAGATTGAGGGGCAGAGGGTACAAGAATCTCAACAATAGTCAACAAGTAACAACTGGACATGTTTTAGTCAGAATATTGGTTTTCACACAAGTAGGCAAGTCTTTACAGTGGCTCCTGACAAAAGACAACTGCCTGAAAATTCACATGTTTCAGCTGGTGAAAGTGGTCTTCACAAATGTAGACAAGCCTTTATAATGGCTGCTGATAAAGGGGGCCTGTCCGCCACTCAGGGGTAAGCAAAGTTTTAAAACATAATTTCAGAAGCAATGCCCGAGAGAATTTGCTCAACTGGACACATTGTGAGTACATGGAGGGTTGGAGAAAATATTATAGCTCGTCCTTCCTTGCTAATTCAACACAAACCCTTTACCAAAGGAAAATTTACTACTAAAGCCCACTTGTGTAAAAAAAATAAAAAAAATATAGGCAGAAAAATACAATTGCATACACATTTCTCCCAGGGCTAACTCCCTCAAGCTGGACGATATAAGTATTATAAAGTGCTTCAAAAATTAATAAGCATTTACAAAAATTGGACAGGGGGGAAAAAATACCGTTACACAGAAGTAGTTGTACTCCAAAACTTTGAATACACACTTCAAATTCACAGCACAATACCATTGTATGTGAAATAAAATGGAAATATTTTCTTTACATAGTGGAGTACACTGGTGCAGCGGAAAAAATAACCAAACAACCAACAAATGTCTGTCGGTTTTTACAACAGAGAGTGAAGTATCACTAACATAGAAGTAATACTTATGGTTCTTAACACTTGGCAGCTGAATGGCACCTACCTCACACATGTGCACAATAGGGGGGACAAGTGAAGGAATAATTTGAATGAAATTTGCCTTAAAATATATCTTCAACAATGGCATAGAAGTATAGTTGAGCACAGACAACTGAAACACTTCGTTCAGGGTTAGCTTGAGGGCTAAAACAACCAAAGGCTGGCGCCTCTATGAATAATTTACTCCTTACTTCTACCATGGTTAGTTTAAACAATATTCAATTCCTCCACAGAACTGTAAAACTTTGTGTAGGCAGCACTGTTTGTTCAAACGCTTGTTTGAATATTTCGAACAAAGCATAAATAAAAAATTTAAAAAAATCCTTTCGGAGGACAAAAATTCAAATCATCCTACACACTTAATGGAATATGAAATATGATGGTATGGATCCGAGGAGTGAATGCCCTACTTTAATTGAATCGGTGTTGGCTAAATCATCATGGTCATTATCTGAGGTAACAATATATTTTTTGAGAAAGATGGCTCAAAATCAGCCCTACTACTAGCTCTTGCTATGAAATGACTCAAGACGCAGGGCTCACACGCTTATCGACCCGTCCATCTTCCAACTAAGTCACTACAGTTTTCTCAAATTACATTTGTCAAACCCATTGTAAATCCACGATGAGTTCAAGATATCAGTGTTCAACTGTATTCAGCCAACAATTTGAATGAACAGAGTTCTCAACTTATTAAATTAAAATGACACAATCGAAATAATCATGAGTAAATCCCTGTCGCTGAAGATGATCAGGAAAGTTTTCACTGGCTTCCTGTAAACACAAAATTCTTCCATGCAAAATAAATTGCGTAGCTAATGGAGAAACTGATCATGTCAACATAAGACATTGCAGACTTTTGCATCAACATGATATTCCTAAATATCACCGCCGCATCAAGCAATTGCATGACAACCTGGAAGACACACAATAAATCCCCAGGAACATTGAGCAGCAAATGCTATCAGATGAAAACATAAAAGAAACCACTGTATTCAGAGAAAGAAGCAATTGTCCCATGGATCATTCCACCCCACAGCAATACCCATTCACAGTTGACTGGCTTAAACGCAAACATAGCAAATAATCCTCATTCTATATTTCCATGTCACGCCATTCTGCATGCAGCATTTCACGTGAGAAGCAAAGAGCACAAAGAAAGAAAGCATCTTGTGAATAGATCAAACGCCTACTACCAAAGTGAGCTTGGTTTTCTTCCAGTTCTTTGAAGCTATAAAAAGCAGACATACATTTCATCTCAAATTCACTGGGATGCAGAGCAATTAATCTGAATCTCAAAAAAATCTTCCTAGTTATTTGAATGCAAAATGCTTGCCTGAAAGTTGCAGCAAAGCAGCGGGAAAAAAAAGAAAATATAAAAAGCAGCAACTGCATGTGAATTTAAACAAATTGTTTTCATATTTACCACATTCAAACCAACAGATACAAACATAAGCACCATGTTCAAATAGGTTAACTCCTTTAAGTACATTTCATGATTAACTTTTCATTCACCCACAAACAAGGATCAATGATGCATCCCCTCCCCTCCCACATGGATAATTTGAAAAGCCCTTCCTTTTTTATCTTTAGCTTTAGAACCATTTAACCACAAAAGATACCCTTTTCAAGTAATCGAGAGTCACACAGTAGACAACACATTCACAGAATGTGCGAATTCCAGATTTGCCAGCTATTTCAAAACCCAATCAGGGACACCCAATGTTATAACATGAGATAGCCCTAGAGTAACAGCAAACACAATTACACTAAGTGGGACTGATCTTGGTGTGGTGTATATGACAAGGTCACAATGAAAGAATAATTATATGTAAGTTCAAGAAGGGTTAAGTTGAGAACAAACTAAGCTTTTTTGTTCTTAGAGCAAAATGATCGCTAATCTTTTTTTTTCTTTCCATTGAGGCACATCCTCTCAAACTCCTGTTTGCCATATCCAAGGGGGTCCTGGGATATTCAAAACAGTTGGCAAATCTGTAATTCTTTCACATACATGAAAACAAATGCTTGCATAATATAAAGAAAAAATCCAAATCAGCATACACACACATATACATGCACACAATATTTTCGGAATGCCATCACACACTGTAGGAAAAAAACTTCAGGCATTTCCAGCAGGGTGGTCAAAGGCACCAGAAGCACACCTCGGCCATCAGGATAGTGGCATATGGAGAAAGGTGCATCCACACAGCTGTTCCAAGTCTAGTCATTCCACGATGAGGAAGATAACTGTGCACACACGCATGCATTTAGCAGTCACAGAGTGTTACTGTTGAGAAAACAAATACTTAGGTTAGTGTGGGGTTGGCAATTAGATTATGGGTTGTTCCATTAAAAGGGAAACAATATTTTAACAGGAGTTGGAATTTAATGTCATCTTAGGTTATTCTTTTGTAATGTGAAAAATGTAATGATGACCAGGGCTTGGCTCAACAATCGAGTCCTATAAAAAAAATTATGTAATGTTAATATAAAAAGACTTGGGACCTTTAGTATATCACACAACAAGAATCAGTCCACCTGTTTGTCATGGCTCAAATGTAAAACAAATGGGGTTGGATTGATAAATCTGGCATTGGGCCATTGGCAAAGGCACTCTCAATATTTCAACTATAATAATAATAATAATAGATTGCATATTGCGCATATCCCCGTTCGAAAGCAAGCTCTATGCGCTTTGCAATAATTATTACCCCAACAGACCAAGTCATTCAGATACCTTCTCAACATCCCGGGAGGCATACAGTGCAAACTGTCATTTTACAGGTGCTAAAACACTAACATACAGTCGAGATCGTTCGCTGTCTATAGACAGGTACCCATTCACACCTGGGTAAAGTGAGGTAAAGTGTAAAGTGCCTTTCCCAAGGACACAACGTCGGGCCCATGCTGGGATTGGAACCCACAACCTTCCAGTTACGAGTCTGGCACTCTAACCCCTGGAATACCGATGCCAACGTTATATTGAAACAAAAATGAATCATGGTAACAGCAAGACTTGCTCCATTGGAGCTAAATTTTATGGTTAGAAAATAGAGATAAGACTTCTGCACATTCATATCCTCATATCACCCATGTTGCAAAAAGCCTGCCAAAGTCTGATTGAACAAAAACTACACCTGAGATTACAAGAAGCCCTTAAGGCTTTTGTCTTAACACTTTAAAAAAATATCTATTCAGGATAAATCCTGGGTGCCCAACCCTGAAAGTGGAAATTGAAAGATTCCAGACTTCTTAAAATGATGCTTGCAACATCGATAATATGCTGAGTTAGTGAACAGCAACTCTACAATTCCTTCTCCTTAAAGGTAACATAAACAAGTTGTAAAATATACTCTGTGAGATCTGTTTTCAGAGAGAGACCACATATCTGGTCTCTCGTATCTAACAACAACCTACAAATCAAATACACTTCTCAAAAGACAGCAGCGCAGTAATCCAAACAGTTCTGGTTTGCAGAGCAACAGTTGTTGTGACCCTTATCTCTCAATGGTATAATATACATATAATAAAATACATTACTAAATACTCAATTCAGCCATTCAAATGATGGTGATTACGTAAGTAATGCCTGGGAAATACAAGGACTTACAGATCACAAAAAATCATGTAGTAAATGATATCTTCAACTGATGTTGTGAAAAGCACTGCAATCAATCTATCTATGATTGTGCAATCTGTCTTTTTATTCCAGGTGAATTAACGTAAATAAGGAAAGGGGGTCTTTTCATTTCTGTACACTGGGTTGCTAAGTATGAAAAATACCCTGGACCTTGTAATCAAAAGATTCTAAAGTTTTCAGCAACTGGTCTCTAAGAATAAATATATTGCTATATATACCGATATGCAACAAACGGTTATGAATAAAAATTGAAAAAAGAAAAAGACAATGAAGCGGGAAGCATGAAATCATCTCGACATCTGTGGAGAGAAAGGCACTTCATTTCTTTGGTGGAGGCAACCTTACACCAAACCTAGCAAACATCTCCTCTCTATTAGTCCCTGTTGGGGACGTTGGAGTTTTGGCCGGGGCGGGAGCCCCTTGACCAGACGGGGCTGGGGGGCGCCCACCTGCAGCCTTGGCACCTGGGGCATCAAATCTAGCAGCCATCTGGCCCAGAGGATTGCTAGGTTTGGGACCGGGGGCACCTGGGGAAGTTGGGGACGAGGGCTTTTCAAAAAGGGATGCTAGGCTGGCAGTAGAGGGTTTCTGGGGTGGGGCAGCTCCTGTTGGGGTTGTAGGCTTAGGGGCAGGGGCGGGGGCTGGCTTTGGCTGAGGAGGTGTCCCAGCAGGTTTGGCAGCAGGCGCAGGCTTTGCTGCTGGTGAAGGGATTTGCACTGTGGGCTTTGCAGGGAGGGAAGGTTTGGGTGTGGGGGCAGGGAGTTGCACAGCTGGTTTTGGGGGCTGGGCTGTGGGCTTTGTTGTAGGAGCTGGGGGTTGAACAGCTGGTTTCGCTGCTGGGGCTTGAGGAGCAGGCTTTGGCGATTGGGCTGGGGGCTTTGCTGCTGGGGCTGGAGTTTGAGGTGCAGGTTTCACTGCAGGGGCTGGGGGCTGGGCGGCAGGTTTTGGAGGTTGGGTTGCAGGTTTTGCTGGCTGGGCTGCAGGAGCTGGGGGTTGTGCAGCTGGTTTAGGAACAGGAGTGGGGGGTTGCACCACAGGGGCGGGAGGCTGTACGACAGGTGCGGGAGCTTGCACAGCGGGTGCGGGGGGTTGCATGGCAGGTGCAGGGGGTTGCACTACGGGTGCAGGGGGTTGCACGACAGGTGCAGGGGGTTGCACGACAGGTGCAAGGGGTTGCACGACAAATGCAGGGGGTTGCACGACAAATGCAGGGGGTTGCACCACAGGTGCAGGGGGTTGCACGACAGGTGCAGGGGGTTGCGCCACAGTTGCAGGGGGTTGCACCACAGGTGCAGGGGGTTGCACCACAGGTGCAGGGGGTTGCACGACAGGCGCAGGGGGTTGCACCACGGGTGCTGGAGGTTGCACGACAGGTGTTACAAGGGGTTGCACCACGGGTGTAGGAAGAGCAACAGAGACAGAAGAGCAGGCTTCTTCAGGCTGATTAGGGGCAGGGGCGGCAGGTGCGGAAGGCAAAGCAACAGATGTCTCATCCTGCACACCCTCGCTAGCGGCACTTGGCAGTGGAACCACATCAGCAGACTCTGCGACAGCTACAACTGCTTCAGTGGCAGCCACTGCTTCTCCACTCTCTTCCGGCTGCTGGACGGGCTCAGGAGGAGGGGCAGCAACTGAGGCTGGAGAAACAACTGGCGGAGACGCGGGAACGCTTACCTCGGCTGGGGGAGGCTGATCCTCAGGCCCCTTGCTACCTGAAGGTTTGGGCTGGGCTATCTTCTCGTCAAGTCGGGCTTTAATGTTGTCGAATCTGTCCACGCCCATGTAGTCTGCCTGGCCTTGTTCCCACTGGAGCTTCCTCTCTCGGTCATCTCGTGATGTGCCGTCCTCGCTGCGTTCAAGGGTCAAGCTGGCCAGATCACCAGCAATGCCGCTCTAAACAGTGAGGAGAAAGGAATGAATTGAATTTTTCAGAAAGCTTGAAATTTCAATCAATCACTCACATAACTTCATTTCTTGAAATTGTCAAAAATAAGATGGGTTATATTATTTATCAAGTAGCTAATTTACGTAATTAATGAAAAAATGTTCATCTAAAAAATTTAGTACAACAAGCAAAAACCAATATTAATTGTGTCAAAATACAGGGGATAGAAATCTACTGGTAACTAAAACTAAAACTATTCATACAAAAAAAACAATCAAAGTATCAGAGGAGGGAGGACACAAGCAATTCTACAGGTAGAGGGGAGAAATGGAATACAAAAGGCATGCACACTACACTACAAAAAATGTTCTCAGCTGAATCAGACACAAATACAAAAGCACACCAGAGTCACAAATGGAGACATTTGCTCCAGTAGAAGATTAAAGAGAGATGCACTTTTAATTCTTTCATTCCCAAAGCTATAGATAGTATATTGCAGTGGAGAGATATATTCAAACTATTTTGAACTCTTTTCCGATGAAAAATGTATTTGTTCCATATGAGCAGTAAAAAAAGACCCCTGATCACTCAGTTTTCTTTCAAAAGTCCAAATTTCAAAGAATTATAATTTCTACCATTTCAATGTTTATGGATCTAGTATATGATATTTCATTAAAATTTTCAAGCAACTTCTCTATAGCCTTTTTAGCCCCACACTAAGTTCAGAGTTATTCACAGAGATGTATTAATGCCTCTGGTCACACATAGGAGATTTTTAAGTTTCAAAGATAACGATAACAACAAATCATTCTTATGCACACTCTCCGAACCTTGAGAGAACAATGAGGAAACAAAGGATAAAGGAAATGAGAAAATTAGAGACAATGTAGATACAGGGAAAGGAGACATTCCATTCACAGTGGTATTGCGGAGAAAGGGAAAGGATAAAATCACAGAGATTATATAAGACAACAGGGAATTTCGACATACCATACACGTCAAAAGAGACATACTCAAATTCAGTGGTGCAACCTTAGACCACACAATAAGTCTCTGAAGTGAACATACTATCGTGTCTACACATGCTGTACATGACAAATACATGAACAAAGCACGGCCAGGCAGAGCGCTCGTGTGGTGTGATTGAAATTACACTACAGAGGTGAATGTTTATGAAAAGGATGATGGCAATACTCTGCTGAGATAAAGTCTTAAAAAGAGATTAATGTCATCACATCAATTAATGAGTCAAACACACTTAATCAGAACATTATTTGCAATGAGAGAGAAAGATACAGAAAGAATCAGAAGTACTCACAAAAGATAAAGTAAAAACTGAAGTAAAAGTACTATTTGTTTTCATAAGTAATAAGTGCACATACAGATATCGATACAGCTGTATCGTACATTCAGATAAGTCCATACAACAAAAATGATATCACATCTATCGGTTCATTTCTTGAGACTGCCTTAAAATTTAGCCCAAAATTTTACAACTGCATTGTATTACAGTTTAAAAAAATCAAAGGGAAGCCACAAAAGCTATCTTATTCTTATCTTTAATTTCTTTTGGTTTTTAGATACGTCCTTTGCAACACTGTAACTGTAAGGTCATTTAATATATGGGCATTTCGACCCTGCCTGTCAGGGCCAATCCAGGCTGAGAGGGACTGATCCCAGCAGAAAGACACAGATGCTCGTCCCCACACGGGAATATAACCCTGGTCTTCTGCGTAATAGGCAAAGCATCTAACCATTCATACAGATGATGGTGCTTATCTTTTCACCCCAGGAGCACTTATAACAATGCATCAGCCCAAAAGATTCTGGCAATAGTTACACTCGTTGATTATGACTGTTTTCTAAATTTCTAAACAATAAGCAATGGTGTTATAAAGTAATTAATGTCAGGGAGTAAAGCAGAGTGTCTGCGAATGACTAAATTGTGAGCTGCGTTAATTGAGTGAGAATTTGAAGGAAAGGTACAGTATAGTATCTTATAGCTCCACTGCTATCCACCCTGTCTGCTCATAATCATTATTACAGCTATTGCACAACTATGAAATGTGTGCAGATAAAACCACAAATAATACCGGTACAATGTTAAAGAAAGCAGTAGTATTGTGTGGTTAGGAAAAGTCAAGAGCAATATTTTCACTTAACTTCTAAATCGCTACTAAGGTGCTGGATTTGGCTAGATTCCCTTCATACATTGGCAATAAAATGACTGCACTCTGCATTACATATTATTATGCCCTCCCACAGTTAATCCTGTAAACGTGATTA
Organism: Phyllaplysia taylori; assembly: GCA_032273245.1. Lineage (NCBI taxonomy): Eukaryota > Metazoa > Mollusca > Gastropoda > Aplysiida > Aplysiidae > Phyllaplysia > Phyllaplysia taylori. Next base: position 12,776 of record JAUKPP010183042.1, read on the forward strand.
ATATAAATTATACTGAGCCTTCTCTCTCACCCCCCCCCCCCCCCACCACCATCACCACCAACCCAATCCTCCAGGTGGATTCATAGTTTAACGGCAATGTCGACACTTTTAGGTCATTTCAGCGAAAGCAGGTAGATTAGGACAATAGTAGAAAACATAGAAAGAAGTAAAAGGAGCAGACCACACCAGAGTGCTATCAGAGATAGACGTAAATTTCTAAAGTCCCGCCTCTTACACGACCTTCCTGGGTCGCAAGGGGCGTTAAACCAAAACAAAACCAAAGAGCACCCGCCGAGCACCCCTCGATCACGATAGTGACACTCGTGGTGCATCACACTTTCACGATCAAGGAATAGCGCGGTGTATTCCCACCCACTCCCTAAGCTCCCGGCGCCGCCGCCGATAGCATAAGTTGTAGCCACGCCGTACCTCTGGTATCAAGCCAACAGACGAGCCGACCCACACACGTTTCGGTTCCAATTTCCTGCTATTTCTAGGAACTACGCAAATCCTCCGCAACAGACGCCAGGCACGCCAGTCAACCTCATCAGAGGCAGAGTGGATGGAAAGAGGAGGAGAAAGAGGAGCAGAGTCGATAGAAAGAGGCGGTTGTGGAGGAAGAGGAGGAGTAGCACAGTACTCGCAGAAGAGGAGGAGAAGTGGAGGAAGAGGAGAAGGAGAGGTGGAGGAGGAGGAAGGGAGGAGGAGGAGGTGGAAGAGGAAAGGTGGAGAAGGAGGAGGAGGAAGGGAAGAGGCAAAGGAAGAGGAAGAGGAGAATGAAGGAAGGAGGAGGAGGAGGAGGAGCAATCATTACCTTTAGTTTCAGTATAATTCAGGATAGTACCTGGTCGGAGGGAATTCCCCGCCCCTGTCTTTTGGGCTAACGCCAGGGGCAGAGATGGGGAATCTCTTGCGCAATGCAATTTCTTTTATTCGCTAACATCCGTCTCTGATCGAAACTTCGTATGCACTTACGTTTGTGAGCATGATAGCTTGTCAGAGAATGAGAGCATGCTTGTGTGTGTGGTTTTCGGGGGGGAGGTATGTTTGGTTTTGGTAACACGCCCTTTGCAACACTGTAATGTCATTTTGATGGCGGACCAACCCAGGCAGAGAGACGGATAAGTATTTCCTCTAACGTGGGGATCGAAACAACGTGATAGGCGTGGGATATAACAATTACATAACAAACGTCGGTGATAGATAGATAGACAGATGGATGGATGGATGAATGAATGAGTGGATGAGTGGATGGATGGACAGATGGATAGATAAAGATAAACTGGCACGTAGGTAGAAAGATATAGATAAATGCAAGGATGGATGGATGGATTGAGGGCAAAATAGACACATAATGGGAAGGCATAGATTGGATGGATGGATGGATGGATGGATAAATATATGAATAGACAAAAAGAAGGACGGATAGCTTGGGAACTTGTTTTACTATCGTTTCTTGTTTGGGTGTATTTTAACTTCTTTTCTAAGTGGCCGAGCAAGTGAGTGAGTGAGTGAGTGAGTGAGTGAGTGAGTGAGTGAGTGAGTGAGTGAGTGAGTGAGTGAGTGAGTGAGAGA
>JAUKPP010183153.1:0-24543 GCA_032273245.1 Phyllaplysia taylori
GCGCGGGGGGGGGGGGCGGGAGCGAGAGAGGACCAGTGAGTGTGTACGTGTATGTAGAGAGAGAGAGAGAGAGAGCGAGGGAGAGCTGGAGGGAGAGGTAGAGAGAAACTACATCTGCATGCAGGTACATATATGAATATAAATATGCTTGTAATTTTGAGTGTAAATGGTGTGTATGAGTAGACATAATGTGTGCCTCTTTGCGTGTGTATTATATACACTTGGACCACAGAGCACAACAAAAGACATCTATTTATAACTCTCTAACAGTGTGTTTTGATTGATAAGAGAGAAAAATGCATCATGCAAAATAACCAGTGTGGTGACTAGTGCATAAACCAATAATGGCATATGATACCATGAGAAATGGCGTTTAAGTTCACGTTGTGGTGACAGTACACAACGTTTACATGAATTATGCTTTCTTTGCTTGTGTTTGTGTCATTTGTTTCCCCCAGAAAAGCATGATGCTTTGCTGCTTTATTAACTGTTTATAAATCTTGAAGTTCTTATAAAATGTCAAAATACAGATCGACGGCTGGGGGCAACAAGTTAACAAGCGTCGATTTTCCAAAAATACTTTTTTCCGATAATGTCGATATCAAAGTAATTGTGCATGTTGTGTGAAAATATGAGCTCCCTACAACTAATAGAATTGAGGTTGCAACATATCGACATGGCATCATTGCTATGGTCACTATTGTGAAAACGAGAAAGTTTTTTTACTCTCCTGTAAAATAGATCTGTCCCTTACTCAATAAAGATAGTTACAACAGCAGGATTACCCGTGGAGTAGGGGCAGATCTGCACTTAAATGCACTGCAATAAAATAACTCTAGGCTTTTCTAGCATAAAATCGAGTTAGGGATTGAGCTATTGCAAAATGGCCATAAACAGCCGTCGAGATGTTATTCGAAATCAAACCCCGCTTAAAGGTTAAAAGGTGTTGAAGAGTTCCATTCGTACTTTAAGGCTAATGGAAAACATTTTTTAAATTTGAAGTTGTTCTTCCACACAATGTAAACTTATCCAGCAGTACTGGCATCAAATTCTTCTTACATAGCTTTTCTCATAATCATTAGGTAGAACGCACATAAAGTGCATCTTCTTTTCTCATCCGTTCCTTAAGTAGGTAGGCCTACAAATTAAATGGCATGAAAAATTAAAATAAATAAAATAAACTTTTTAATTTATGCACTCTCGAGCATAGAGATCAATAAAAATAAACCCCACACATTTTGGTCACATAATTATAAAGCTGAGTAAAGCAATTTGTGTTGCGTGAAAGAAAATTTTCATGCTGCATGGGCACTTTCATGCTGTGGCCAGACACACAAGAATTTGTGCACTTCATATCATGTAGTGCTGTAAAAAGGCACACAGTATTATGTTTACCCCTTGTGGTCTGTTTGGACCAGTAAGGTGTGGCGGAGCCAGCGCCACTCGCAAAAGTGGCAGGAGCTGCTAAGAACGTAAAATGATAAAAAAAACATATCCTCAGGATTGGATAAAAATAAAATAATTATACTTTTTTTTTTTACTTCATGTGACTTATCTATATTGAATGGCATTGTTTTCTCAGAATGAATACATCTAATACATAAACTTCATCAGGTTATATCATTATGGTCATTATCAATTTTGGTTGGCCTCGTCATTCCTCAATTATGTTATAAATTGGAAAGATGCAATTTAGAAGAGTCCATAACTTCGCACCACTTCCAGTGTGAACAACTTATGAAACATTAATGTAGTTGCACCAGCAAGCACACTCGTAAGGACATTAAACACAACAACTAATATGGAGCTATATGAAAATAGAACAAAATATATTTATGATTTGGAAAATAAAGGAAAAAGAACCTAGAAAAATGGCGTCCCTGTTATTTTATACTAGCTGTAGATGAGGAGAGTGACCGGCACGCTGTTGTACATGGCTCAAGATATTTTAAAAAGAAAAAGAAGGAAAATGAAAATCTGCTAGATAAAATCACTTACATCTGTCTTGATAAAGTTTGCGTGGGGTCCCGGGGCTTCGTTTGTTATTGTTACTGGCGCTCCTCGTTGGGCTTGGCGAGTAGCGGTCATCATCACTGACAAAGTCATCGCTGTATCTGTCCTGAGAGTCTTCGTCTGAATATGCACGGCGATTTGCCATTGTAGCCTGGCTTGTGTGTCTGGTGTCAACTGTCCAATCAGAATATCCGGGGAATGGACAAGCAGTGTCTGATCATGGAGAGTACACCACTGAGACAGGGGGCACAACTCTTACACCGTCAACAATGTTTCCTCTCCTCTCTCCATAGGGAGGATGATGCCTTTGTCTTCACCAAGGTCCTGGGTAGAAAGAAGGGAGTGAGAATGAAGGTTCGTTTGTCATTCTATTTTGTTGAGGTTTTATGGCAAGGCAGCATTGATTTTTCGGCACCTCAATGACCTATGTGTATCAAATTGACAAGGACAACCATGTCTCATATAGACAGCAGAAGGAGCAGATCACAACAGAGCCTCCTTCAAACACATTTGATGACCAAGGACAAAGGAGTCACAAATAAAAAATTAAAAAAAAATTCTTTTGAGGTTGCATGGTAGAACACAAAGGTTCTGAGTTTGAATTGACAAATGATTTATAGAATGTTTTTCACGTTCTAACGGCTCCGAACCCCATGCTAGCAGACATGGACACTAAAATACAATGTTCTGCCAACCAATAACAATGGAAATATTGGTGATTGAGGCAGATCAAGCTCAACTGAAATCTCAATAAAAAAAAAAGTGTGTGATGGTGAAGGGTAGTTAAGTAGGTTTCAATCCACTGTAGCGGTCCATGAAATATTTTAAGAATAAAAATTTATCACAATACCTCAATAAAACAATACCATCAAAGAAATCAGTGCCGTGGCAGGAAGACAGTCACAGATACCTTATCTTTACTCAGCTTTCCAGCGAGAGGCCGGCCATGATAAGGGCAGAGAGAAAATCAATAGCATCAGGAATTGGGTGTCTGTCACATAGTCTCTGATTGTGTGGCCACAGCTTATCATGTGTAAAAACAGACGACAGGTCTATGAAGATCAGTCTACTCAGTAGTGGACCCAAATTACATAAAGGGAGCATTCAAACTAAGAAATGAAAAGAATGTGCAGAAGCATTGGACATCCAAACTGAATATACAATGAGCTAGTCAGATTAAGAAATTCAATAAAAATACAAGTATTGTGGAGAAGCCCAGTCCAGCCAGGGAATTATATTTAGAGAGTCTTTGGTGCATCTTTCCTCTACTTCAAAATCAAAAGCACCCCCCCCCCCCCCCCAAAAAAAAGTGTGCAGAAAAGGACCATCAAAGAGGGTGGAAAAGTTCATTTCCCCTGGTTTCCATTAAAAGAAAAGTTATAATTTAATGAGATCAATCTTTATATGTTGTACAACAATAAGTAAAACTATAACCCAGTGGGTTTTTTTCACCATGAGACCCCTTTTCTCGCCTACCTGCCTGATGGGAATCTAGAAATTCTAGTGGGCGAAAAAAACTTGTTTGTTTGGGGTTCTACAGCTCCATTGATGCTATACCCTAGGGTCATTTCGGCGCAAAGAAACACCTAAACTTCAAGCAACGTTGTTCCCCCAAGAGGGGTTCTATTCAAGATCTAAAGTAAGAGTTGCATAATTACTATCTACATCCAAATGAGGTCTTTCATTGTTGTCTTCACAAAATTAAAAAAAAAGTGTTGATATTTCTTCAAAAGTGTGTATGTATGTATATAAAAATATCTTGTAAATTTGATCAAAGCTTTTAAAAAAACCCCAACTATTTCTTTTACATGTGGAATTTAGAACCTTATGACTCGGTATTGTGTAAAAAAGATTATTAAAATTTCTTGTTTAAAATACAGTTGAACCTGATCAAGCAACCACTTGTATTATAAGACTACCATTGGCACAAATGACCACTCTCCATTGACTCCCAAATTACATTTATATATTATACCTTTCTTAGACCACCACTTGTTTAAAACATCCACTTTTTTTCTCTACATAGGGTGGTCGTCTTAGACAGGTTTGACTGTACTTTGTTCTCACATCCTGAAAGTCGACGCATTCCAAAAGAAGGTGTTTAAGTTTAATGGTGAAGTTTCAATTACATGCAAAACAAAAAGGTTTGTCGTCGCCGTCGAGAATGTGTTGGTGAGTAAATAAAGAGTGTCCAATTTTCAGGCTCTTGAGAATTACGTCGTCCTTCCGCAGATGATTCCCTTGGACATGAGGACAGAGCTTTCTTTTAATTTCATATAATTCATTGTATCCCTGGGAAGACCATTGGTCCTCCCAGGAAGACCAAACAAGCTTTTGAATAACATGAGATCCAGGATTCTAGGTTTCTCCAGTTTTCGCCCACCTAAGAACGAGTGGCGTAGGAATACATGTTTTAACATCAGATTCCCATTCGCTTCACAAAACCTGACAATGGGCGAAAATTGTGGGACAGGTACCGATTGATGAAATGATTGACCATACTGCTTCCCGCCACTTACTGTACTGTACTCACCTTAGCCTACACTCCTACCCTACACAGACAGCAGAGTACAAGTACAACTGTGCACATGAAATTAAAAATCCCTGGCCTCTTGTTCCAGTAAAGAAAAATCTAGCTCTATGTGTAGGTGTCTAAAGTAATTAAATGTCACATGCAGAAGAAAATAAATAGCTAGATATCTAGTACCCACAGAGGGACACATCCGCTGTGGAAGGAAAATAGTGGGCTGCGGTATGCTCTGTGAAGTTGTTTACTTGCCCCAGCAACAAGCTCGAACTCTTCCAAGAGGTGCTTTACGTCATCGTTCTATGCGCACAAATGAAAAGGAAGTAGCTCTTCAGCGCAGAATGTAATGACGTATTGTACACACTTGGGGAAGTCAGTCGAAACTTCCTTATCGGGTAAAACTTTTCTGCTGCCAATATCAAGCAAAAACTTTCGATTTTACCACTTCTAAGAGCCCAAGAACAATTTCGTATCATTTAAAAAATGAGTATCAAGATATACTTGAGTAATGCAACCGTTAGCAGCGAGGTACGTATTGACAGAGACTGCGTTGAGATGTAAACATAACCGTGCGTTATAATTATTGTCGGCTTGCAGTTGCAGCAGCACAGGCACAGCGCAGCCTGTGTAGTGTGTAGGCCCCCTCCTCCTACTCCTAGTCTAGGCTAGGCCTAGACTAGAGTCTAGAGGCGAGAGGCTAGGAGTAGGAGGTAGAGCCTAAACGGCTTGTGCGAGTGTGAATGAATGCTGAGTTCATGTTGATGTTGTACAAGTAGCCGGTACTACCGCAAACTCGGGGACCCGAGATTTCTATATCTCTTGTGCTGCTATTTTCGCCCAGAGCCAAATCTCGCCCACCTAATGGGAATCTAGTGTTAAATTGTGTATTCCTACGCGTTCTTAGGTGGGCGAAAACTGGGGCAACTTAGATACATCCCTAACCCTTACACTAACTAACACTACAGTAGTAACAGTAGCACTAACCCTAGCTAGGGTTAGTGTTAGTGAAATAGTAGGGCTAGTGCTAGGCTAGGGCAGGGTAGGGACGTAATTTGTAAACAAAAATAAAAAACACAATTTCTAACGGTTAGCTAGGGTTAGTGTTAGATCTAGAATCTAGTGTTAGGGTTAGATCTCTAGGGATGTAGAAATAGAAATAGAAATCTCGGGTCCCCGAGTTTGCGGTAGTACCCAAGTAGCCTATATATCATATTCATATCCCCCGTCCCTGTGCTTCTTATTCGCGATGTTCCTCTTGTCGTGCACCTCTCTTGGGAATCTGATGTTAAAAGAAATATATTTTTCGCCTTCTTTGGACGGTGGGCGAAAACCACAACAAACATTCTTCTGCTGTTGTATCTGTGCAAATGAAGTACAGTTCAGTAACAATAACAACAAGACTGCTGCCACTGTAGGCCTACTGTTGATCTTGATAGTTGACAAAGTTGAGTAGGTTGGGTAGGCTACGACCAGCACTACTAGGCTAGGCCGCTGCTGCTAGTAGTGGCTGGTACTACTCTACCTCTGCTTGCTTGCACTGCACTCTCTTCTCTTATAGTACTTAAGATTCAGTTTTTGAGTGTGTGTGTAGATTGAATACACGGGTGAAAGCTCGCAGACATATATGCCGGCTTTTGAAATTTCTGTCAGGTTGTCTGCCGGTTTGAACAGGAGGATGTAATTTACCAGGGAATTACCAGGGTGCTCTTAAAAAGTGATAATTTTGAGTCACTGTGTTTTGTTTTGGTCGTGGAACCTGTCTGAGCTTACACTGCCGGACGTAGAGTTGAACAAAGAGAATGAGGTATCAAGCATTTAAAAGTATCATACTGGCGTCTTTTGCTGGTTTTTATTCATTAGAAATTTTGGTATCAGGTTTAGGCCCATGAACGTGCTTCGACCCATGATTGAGTATCTACAGTGGGATGCACAAAGCTAGTCGGTAGTTTTTTCGACTAAATGCTGCACTCCATAATCAGCTGTACTCCAGAGTAGTTCACAAAGTAATGTGCTAGCAGGATGAGTTAAGCTGAAGATTACACATTATTGAATTTACTGTTATAATTATGGAATGGAGCTTTTAGTAAAAAAAAAAGTGCCTACTAGCTTCGTGCATCCCACTCTTAGACTTTACCGTATGTGGTTGTCTCTGTTACTGTAATTTTTATTTTTTATTATTGTGCAGTATTCACAGGGGTCTGAGAGGAGTTTGTCATCATGCTCAGGCAGGTAGCCAGCAAATTTCAGCAGTCAGGGAAGGCTACTCATGTCTGTGCCATACAGTTTCTGAGAGGGGTTTCGCAGTTCCTATTTAGTTTAACCGGTTCATACAGCATTTGATAGGGACTGGTTTGATTAAGGACTTCACTAATCATTTAGGTGTAACAGGATATTTTTAGGAGAAAGTAGAAATGTATCAATGCATGCTCTGAAAGTGGTTTTAAGTAGGTTTTTTTGTGTTGCTGTCTTTTCAGATTCGAAAGAAGCAGCAGCATGTCAAAGATATCTTGAGCTCACTAAAGATAGAACATGAAATTGTTGATGTTCTTGACCCTCGAAACGACGAAGCTTTGAAGTTTATGCATGCAAACAGCAAAGCTAAGAAGGCAAATCAGAAAGCTCAGCCTCCCCAGATTTTTAGTGGAGATGAATACTGCGGGGTAAGAGCATTGTTTTGTGCCATATTGTTATACTTTGTTATCATTGTTGCTGTTTTTGTGGCTTAGACTGTTTCTTTCAATTCTTCTAAAGCAGAAGTTTGTTCATCAAATTCATAAATATTATACTTCTCCATCTTCATAGAAGTAAATTGTGTATGGCCTTGGCAGTTTTTATGATTTTTGTATTATATCAATTTGATGGGTGACATGGGGAGTAAATAATTATGAGGTTCTTTAAACAGTGGTCTGCTGCAAGTCTGTGCACAAGCAGAAATTATAGAATCCCCAAACCACTTAAAGGGAACGCAGGCCAAATTGGCCAAAGACAAACCGAGCTAGAGTTGTCCTTTATTGTGCTGCACTAAGCATCAGGAGGCACAATGGATGATAATCACCCTTGGGATCTAAATCTTATGACCTTGTTACTGTGGAATTTTACATCCTAAAATTGGCCATGCATCACATAACTATCAGACAATCATCACCTTAATTCCTTTCCATGCTGTCTCGAAAATTTTGTGAGGTGAGAATGTTAGTTTTACTCAATGGCTCTGAAAAGTTATATGCCTCGCATTCCCTTCTAAAAAATGTGGAGATCAGAAGTGTACAAGAAATAGCTGCTGATGCAATAATGAATGGCGAGAGTGGTGATACATTTAAGTGGGGAAGGGTGCATGGGATATTCCATAGAAGACAACATTATGATTATGAGACATTAGAGATAAGATATAATTAACAATTACAAAAAATCTAATTTGCTAGAAAACTGTATAAATGCTGTGTCTTCATTGTACGTTACGCTCTCACTATGCCCATATAACAAATTGTTTCTTTTCTTTTTTTTACAGGATTATGACAAATTCTCAGAATCACTTGAATGGGACCAACTTTATGAATTCCTCAAGCTTGAAAATCCAAACAAAACCTCAAAGGCTTCAGTCGTCGTAACAGGGGTATGTAGGACTTTTGTGGTGACCAGTTTGTTGCACATGTCACAAAGATGTCTTGAGTTTTCTTTTACAAATTTTCATTGATGTTTTAGGCATTTTCGTTAAAGAAGATCATGCACATTTCTATGATTGTTAGTTTATCCTATTGTTTATGTCTTTACCTTACTTGAAATTGTCATGATCTTTTTTTTTTTGTATGTTTGATATGTGCCGCATTTATGTGTCCTAATTTGAAATTACTGTTTTGTTGTTTAAGGAGGAAGAAGAAGAGGAAGGCAAGGAGAAGGAGGATAAGGTAGTTTGGTTTGCTGTGGCATGGTGTGAACTAGTTTTCCTCAGTAGTGATACAACATCACATTCACTCAATACTTAGTCATATTTTCAAAGGAGTTTCTGTCCATACATTATTAAAACCCTTTCTCACTGTTTATCACCTACACATATCATATGAAATAATTCCTTTCCCAAATATGTCACATTCAAAGGATTTTCTGAGACCCTTTCTGAGTAGTAATGGGCCACACAATTCATATGAAATATATTTCTATCCTTTTCCAAATGTGCCATGCCCCTGTGATGTGTATACATCAGTCGTAGACACATTTCTGTGCACACTGGCTCCCACTGATTATGCAAATATATAAAAAATCACTTTTTGAAAGTACTTGTGTAAAAAGTTTTATATGTTTACATTCCATCTCTCCTGTTAGAACCATGCTCTATAAATTTTTATTTCCTTACGGTTGGAAGTAGATTTGTTAATTTCAATTTTCACAACCATCAAAAATAAAAAATCTGTGAGCCTACATCAAAGACTGCAGCGTATAGTAATAGTATGATGCCTTGCGTTTGTCAAAATGCAGTTTTCGAGTTACCACAGTTCGTGGCAGCCTGCGACATGATACATGAATTATTCAACCTTCAAGCTCTTTTACTTACATTGGTGGCGTAGAAAAAGCAACAGCTTTTTAATTATTATTTTAGGAGGAAATCACTGCTGAGTTGCATACCTATATTGTCGCTTCTGCTCAATCAGAATGACTAACAATTAGAATTTTTTTTATAGCCTACTTTTGTATCGCTGAGGCACAAGCAATATCTTTTACTGTAGGTCGCCTTTCTCATAATACTTTTATATTTGTTCTTAGAAGACTTTGCGATCCATAGATGCTTATTTTTTTTACCTGGGTCCCATTGTTTCTCAAAATCATTTAACTTTTCGAGTGGCTCCTAGGCGCTCTGTTGTGGTTGACTCCTTCTACTCCTTTCTGTGTGTTACTGTTCTCCTACTCTAATACACTGCCAGATTGACCTTATGGTGTCAATAGTGCTGTAAAACCTGATCATGCAAATTATTTTCATTTTTGGTAAGACGTCAGTTCAACAAGATAGTTTTGAGTCATATTCATTGTAGACCTATTATATGAGATGAACGCCATGCACACAATATGGTGCCCACTTTCTGTGTTAACATAGTAACTTTCATGTCGTCTCAGAGTGCAGTGAATATTTGCCTGCTGCGTCAATTTAATCATGTCTGTCGTTTTGCCCAGTTGGCTCACCAGTCGATAGCACCCTCCACAGCTGTACTGACAGTATTACGTGTGACCTGGCGACACTATTTCAACTGTTCAAATGTATATTGATCTGTCATTGTTTTACCCCTCAAGGCGAGCGGTTCAACCATACTCTAGTGCTTTTGTGTCTAGACTGAGTGTTTACATTCAGTGAAGAAAATTCCTGACACCAAATTTTTTGTGATCTCTTGCATTTATTGATCGATGCATGTTTGTGTAGGAATTAATGTAGGCTTCCGATAACGTTCCCTTTAGATTTTCTTGTGGGCAAGTGTTTTATCAATATAGGCTTCCCATAACTCTCAAGTAACTTTTTCTGGTGTGAAAATTTTTATTTGTATTAGTCCAGGCTTCCCATGACTTTCATAGGTTTTCTGGTGAGAAAATTTCTTTTTATGCACAGAGGTTCAAAATCCGGAGTTTTGAACCAGCCTTGTGTCTTTCCTTAGTGATTCATAAGGGCAAATTAGCTGAGTTTCAGGATATTTTTTCCCCCGAAGCGCTAGCACTTCTGAATGTAGGCTCCCATGTCCTTCAATTTTGTTTTTTATCTGAAATTTTTTTCTCCATAGCTTTTTCGATCATGCCTGTTTGTTTTGTTATTCAGCCAGAAAAGGAGGAAGGAAAAGACGAGGTTGACAAGGCAAAAGAGGAAGGGGAGGAAGAAGAGAAGGGTGAGGAAAAGGACAGCAAAAAGGAGGATAAGGAGGAGAAAGGAAAGGAAGAAGAGGAAGAGAAAAAGAAAGATGACCCAGCTGCCGCATTCAAGAATCGCTTCAAGAAAGATTTTGATGATGATGAAGAGGGCGGATTTGATTTAAGTGAATTTGAAGAGAAGGATGAAAAGAAAGAGGAGAAGGAAGAGGAAAAGAAAGAAGATCCTGCTGCAGCATTCAAAAATCGTTTTAAGAAAGATTATGATGATGATGAGGAGGGAGGATTTGACCTTAGTGAGTTAGAAGAGAAGGATGAAAAGAAAGAGGAGAAGGAGGAGGAAAAGAAGGAAGAAAAGAAAGACGATCCTGCTGCGGCATTCAAAAATCGTTTTAAGAAAGATTATGATGATGATGAAGAGGAGGGAGGATTTGATTTGAGCGAATTTGAAGAGAAAGATGAAAAAAAAGAGGAGAAGGAGGATAAGAAAGAAGAGGAAGAAAAGAAAGATGATCCAGCTGCTGCATTTAAAAATCGCTTTAAGAAAGCTTATGAGGATGATGACGATGAAGGAGGATTTGATTTAAGTGAATTTGAAGCTAAGGATGAAAAGAAGGAGGAGGAAAAGAAAGAAGAAGAGGAGGAAAAGAAAGAAGAGAAGGAAGAAAAGAAAGAGGAAAAAGAAGAAGAAAAGAAAGATGATCCTGCTGCTGCTTTTAAGAATCGTTTCAAGAAAACGTACGATGATGAAGAAGAGGGTCTCGATTTGAGTGCGTTTGAAGAGAAAGATGAGAAAAAGGAAGAGGCAGAGGAAGATAAAAAGGAAGAAGGGAAAACAGAAGACAAAAAGGAAGAGAAAGAGGAAGACAAAAAGGAAGAGAAAGAAGAGGAGAAAAAAGATGATTTAGCTGGTGCTTTTAAGAATCGATTTAAGAAAGCTTATGATGATGAAGAGGAAGGTCTAGATTTAAGTGCTTTTGAAGAAAAAGATGACAAGAAAGAGGATGAGGTAAAGAAAGAAGATGACAAGGAAGAAAAAGAGGACAAAAAAGAAGCTGATGATGAGGACAAGAAGAAAGAGGAGGAGAAGCCAGAGGAGGAGGAAAAGCCAGCAGAAAGCAAGAAAGAGGAAGAGCCAAAGAAAGAAGACGATCCTGCTGCGTCATTCAAAAACTGCTTCAAGAAGCCGTATGATGATGAGGAAGAAACGTTGGACTTGGAAGACAGCAAGGAAGAAGCGAAGAGTGAAGAACCAAAGCCAGAAGAGGAGGAGAAAAAAGAAAAAGTGAAAGAAGAGGTTGAAGAGGAAAAACCCAAAGAGGAAGAAAAGCCCAAGGAAGAAGAAAAGCCCAAGGAAGAAGAAAAACCCAAAGAGGAAGAAAAACCCAAAGAGGAAGAAAAACCCAAAGAGGAAGAAACACCCAAAGAGGAAGAAAAACCCAAAGAGGAAGAAAAACCCAAAGAGGAAGAAAAACCCAAAGAAGAAGAGGATGCTGCGGCATCATTTTCCCGATTCAGTAAGAGGCAAGATCCTGACGATGAGGCGACTCCGCTATTCGACGACGACGACTCGCCCAAGAAGAAAACAGAGGAGAAGGAAGAAGAGGAAAAGAAGGAAGAAGAGACACCAGCTGCACCGGCTGAAGAGCCAGAGGAAGACGAGAGGGAGGCAAGACGTCGTAGGAGACGACAAGAGAGGGAGGCGCAGGCAGAGACGGAGGCAGCCCCCGAGGAGGATGATAGGGAGGCCAGGCGAAGGAGACGACAGAAGGAGAGGGAAGAGGCGGCTGCGGCTGCAGATGACAGTGACGACAGAGCAGGCCGGAGAGCCCGCCGGCGGCGGGGAGGTGATGAGTAGAAGTGAAGAGGACGAGGTAATGGCCGCCGTTTTTTTGCGTGAGTGACGCATGGGCAGATGACTGGAGATGTTTGCAGTGACAACCCCCCATCCTCCTCCTACGCTCAGCATGATGCATCATCTCTCATTATCATTTTGTTGATTTATGATTTTGTAGTTTATGTAACAGGAATTTATCTTTTATTTTCAGGATTGAGTGAGATTTTTATTTATTTTCACATTGATCTTCCCTGATGACATGCTATGATGAAACATGAATGCACTACTAACCTTGGTCATGCCGACTCTATTGATAATTTGAGTTTTTATTTACGTGACATGTTTGAATGTAGAACAATTCTGTTCTACCTCAGGAAGATGCTGATGTTAATGAAATGTCAGTTCTGCCTTTTCTACCCATTTCCCACTAACTCACACTGTACATGTACTAATATTGAAGTTATGAATTGTTTTTCAATTCCTGGATGTGTTGGAGCAATGTCACTGATTAACTTTATATCAAAGACCTGGGCACATGCAGCCAATTGTACCTTCAACCACACACACTCACACAAGTACACACACACTCACTCACCCATACACACACCCAGTCATGCACACAAAACCTGCATCTGTGATGTAAGGTTAGGTTCTTCACGCAGAGAACAAGGGTTCAGTTGACACTTTGGACAAGCTTCGCTGTCTCTCTCAGCCTGGGTTTGCCCTCACCGGAAGGGTTGAAGGAGTCCAACTCTGACCTTACAGCCTTACCCGAGCGTAAAATCAAACAAGACCAATCAAACATATATATACATGCGCACACCCACAGTCTCGCACACGTACATTGATTTATTACTTGAGAATGAACAAGAATGGTGTGAGCTTGCGCTGAAATCATCATGATATTCCCTCACAGACATGCACACAGAGAATGAAAACTTGGTTGGCACAGTTAACCCATGCACACCTCTACACAATAGATAACAAACATTTTTAACATGTTGCCATTTTTTCTCTCTTTTGTTGATGACAGTGACGATTTTGTTTTGTTTTTTTGTTAATTTTGTTTATTATTTTTGTTTCTAGCATCAGAGTTTGACTTCGGTTGTTTTTCCACACCGCATGGTGAAGATTACTAACTCAAGATATAATGTGTGCTCATACCACACTTGTTGAAATCTCATTTTTATTGTTTTTAGGAAGCAAACGAAAATGATTTTTATTTTTATCAAAAAGGTCTTTTCTTTTGTAGAACTTTGTTTCATATTATAAGGAAACTAATTTTGTAAAGTATATGATTGAAATATAGTAGGTTTGATAAAAAATTGTGTCTACTCTGCACAAATGAAACCAACTGATGACCTTTTTTTTCTCTACACTAGTGGTTGTGTTTGCCTTGTGAAAAGGTTAATAATTTTTCATAATGGAAATCTAATTAAAAAGAAAGGAGTGCATTTAGAAATGAAATTAAAAAAAATGTTCATGTATGTATGTTCTATATTCTTATCTATTGACATTTTAAATGTATGTCTAATACATTGTACATTATGTTTTGTTGGGTTTTATTGCCAGGTAAGCTGTTGTGTTCTTGTATTGTTATTGGAACTAGAATTGCAACATCATATACTAGTATTTATTGACATATAAAATGCGACTGATTAATTACTTGTGGAACGGGTATTTTCATCATGTAAGAGATAGATAGTTGTCTAATGTTCCTTGCTTTAAGCTTTTTTGAGAAATTGATTTGTACTAGAAGAGCAGAAAGGGACTCTGAGAAAGGTTACATGTAAGAGGGACACATGGAAGAGGAAAAAGAGAATAAAAAAGAAGACTTTTTTATAAATTGATTCCACTGAGGAAGTTTCTTTCACAGCGTCATGTAAAGAATTCACTGTATCTTAATCACTCGCAGTGCACATTTTGGTGTATCAAATTCTTTTTGTTACACAAACAAGCCATCTAAAATCACTCAGCACGTTTCCTTTTTTTTTGAAGCAATCAATTCATTTGTCTTTAATTAAAAAGACCCCAAAACAACCCAGGATTAAAAGCCTGCCAATCTTGAAAGGATTTTGATTGGAAAAGTGATCACATTTCAACATATTTTTTATCCTCTCTGTTGGTTATTTCCTGTCTTTTCCTACTGTATGTCACCATGACCATGTGAAGTTTCAGCATTTCCGCTTATTTGCCGTCCTCAGGGAAAACCTGTTCTTGAAGACTAAATCATTCAGGTAGTCTTCAGGCCTGTTTATGCATCTTTTGTTGTGTTGGCAATGTGCGGATTTCCTGGGTGTAATTTTTTTTTTTCTTCCCTTTTTTTGATAATGTAATTTTTTTTTGCATTGTGTTGAAATGTATTTTGTTTTGGTGTTGTGCAGTTATTAAAAGCATTTTCAATTTTTCTTCTTTATTTTTTTGCAAGTTTTACTCATGCCTCCCTTGTAACTATCTTTAAATTGTTTGAATGCAGCCGTAGTTGGGTTTTTTATATATTTTTTTTTAGTGAGTTCATTTCTGTGTTTGAATTTTCTATGGATGAAACTTCTCAAATTGTCGATTGGATACTTTCGATTGTGTGTTTAATTTTCCTAAGCAAATTTTCACTTTTCCTTTTTTTAAGCATGTCCTTGTTTGACACGACGTGTGTAATGCATGATGAAGTTTTAAGTAAAATGTTGTAATTTGATTGCATGAACTTGAAAAGTATTGAACAGTTGTGGAAAGTTCAAGGCAGATTGATTTATTTGTAAAATAAAAATGTGCCCAACTTTGATTGATAAGACCCTTTCTGCCCTATCTCCTTTTTGGTTTGGTTATTGTCCCAGTTGGTATGCAGTCATTATTATTGTGCTTTTTCTGTTTGGGCGTTGGAAGAGAAATTTGTGATAATAGGAGTGATAAGAAGTGCAATGAGTACATTATGTACCAGTTTGCAGCTCCTCCAGGGAGATACTGCAGGCCTTGGTCAGCATTCAGGCCTGGTTTAATATCTGTTGTTCTCCACCCTGTCATTGTCAATTTTCCGTCATTCTGAAACACAAGTTGTATTTAACAAATGCCGCTGTAGACATCTGATGATATTCATCAATTAGAATTTCTGTTGCTTAATTAATTTTTACAGGTGAGAGCAAGCACCAAGTTATAGAACTCCGCATCAACATACATATATTTCCTTCTCACAACTAAGCTTAGAGGAAATTCTTTATGAAAGTAGTACAATGTATTACATGTAGTAGAAATATATTTCCTTCTTTCAATGTAACACCTTTCCCTTAGTAGCATCTTTTCTATTGATCTGACTTCAGATCTTGTACTAGTTCTAGTTTTAGTGTAGGTTATGTATGTTCATGTGTCAGAACGTCTCTGGCTGGTGGTTAATTTTTGTTTCCTGGCTAATGTCAGGGGTTTGAAAAGAATTAATTACCTTGATGCAAGATGTATTGTTGTGGCATGTTGGACATTGTGAGATACATGATTAGGCTTGTGTCCCCATGTAGGATATGTCACTTGAACACCTGAACTAGGATCAGACCAAAGTTGTGCTATGCCTTCATTATCTATCGATTATTTTGTCAATGAAGTTGGTTTTTAAAAAAAAAAAAATTTACATTTTCTTTGGAACTGGGAGCATATAATAAGATAAGTGTAGGTTACATTAACGCTATGTAATGTCATTATCATCATTATTATTATTGACTTGTCAAGAGATACAATATTTGTGTTTTTCTTCTGTACCTCCCATTTCAACGATCTTTTTTGAGCTTCGGTGGTTGGCTAGTGCTCTGATGTGGTCATCTCTTTCTATGTGCCACTTTTGTCCTTATCTACTTCCTGGTGCTGAAATGACCTTACAGTGTCAATAGTGCTGTAAAGCTTTTACCAATCAAAGAAACAAACAGTTCGGCAATCTTTTTTCTGAATGTAGGATTTTTGCTACACTATGACAACTGAAACATGTGACTTGGATCTTACTAGTTAATGAATAAGCAAGAGGAAGGGGGTTACGCACTTGACTTCTCTACTGTGTTGAGAGATTTGTTTTCATTTGCATCCCTGTGCAAGCATAACTGTTG
This sequence comes from Phyllaplysia taylori, assembly GCA_032273245.1. Classification (NCBI taxonomy): domain Eukaryota; kingdom Metazoa; phylum Mollusca; class Gastropoda; order Aplysiida; family Aplysiidae; genus Phyllaplysia; species Phyllaplysia taylori. Next base: position 16,298 of record JAUKPP010183153.1, read on the forward strand.
TGTTTAGTAGTCATCACAGAGGTATAATTTCAGCAACTAGCTATTTTGCAGTTTATTTATATAGAGACACCAGCTTCTTTCGCTGTTTTAGCCTAAATAGGTGACTAGACCATGCACGGGACATGTCTCTTGTTATGGCAAATGAAAATATTAACATTGTTTTATTGTTCTACATACTTTCAGGGGCCTGATGTAGTACAGGGTCTTGAGTAGCTCCCAAGTTTCTTGCAGTGGTAAGTGATGAGAAACTACGGGTCACAGATGAAGAAAAAATGTTTAAATTCCCAAGACGTAAAACTAATTGCAAACTGCAAATTAATTAGACTAGAGGTTATCTAAATAGAGGGTTATTGAAAAGAATGCACTGATTTATTATTATTTGATTATAAAATTGGTTTATTATTTTTTAGTCACTCTTATTAAACTTTTTGGTCCATATGCCTGGAATAATATTCAATAATAATCACTAAGAAAGTTCTTACTTTCAACATCGAACATTCTCAAGCACAAAGAGCTTCTTCAAAGACGTTCCAGCTCCAGAAAAACCTTGTAGTTACCCACGCTTGCATGTGGTTGCAGCAAATGTGAGTGATCACAAAATGTAGGATTGTAGGATATAATAAATGTATTACCAGAGAAACAAGAGCAATGAATTATACGGAAACTATTCAAGGGAAACAACTGTGTAAATATTAAGTGGGGAACAATTATCTTGGTTACATTCTCTTGACCAGAAATTAGAGGGGGTGAGGGGGAGTGTAATTTGCACTTTGATGTATGAATGCAACCCCCTGTTTTTTACTTAATTGTTCTTTCACAATATTGTCCATACAGTTGGCTTTTTGTATTTTTAGCTTTTCCCCCTTTTATATGAAAAATTAGCTTTTTTTCCTCCAATGCATTTGAATTCAATCCAAATTTGAAAGGTGAAAATGAAATAGGCTTTTTTAATGTTTTTGTTAAAGAAATTGTTATTGTTTTATTGTTGACCTGAGAATTAACTTTTTCTTTCTTGTTCTAATTTCCCTACAGATTTCGAAGAATGATCTCCAGTTTCGACTCTGTTGTGTTCCCTGCTGCCACCCATAGTGTTTTGGATCTCTCATTCCTCAAAGGCAGCGCCGGACAGATCTATTGTCAGCGATGCATCTGGGCGTAGTCATCAAAAGTATCAGACAATTATTTATTTTTTTTGGTTGGTTTTCTTTTTTTTTTTTGTACGCGTTTGGTTGATTTTTATTTGAAAATAGTTTCTGCTGATGAATTTGCTTTAACTTTAAGCTATTAATGACTCTTTGTGAAATTTGAAACCCTGGTAGCAAGTCTTTGGACAGCATTTAGAGAGGTCTTAATGTTTTGCATCCTCTAGGATTTGACATTTAGAGATGTTTTATATTGGTTTTCGGATCTTTGGAGTTCAAGAGATCTGACATTGTAGATTTTCCACCAAGGGAACTGAATTCACGGACTCAGACCATGCTGTAAGATTCTTGTAATCCAAGAGTTACCTATAAGTCCCTTATGTTCCCTGTGTTCATTTAGGAATTTATGTTAAACCTTTTGTTCTTATTTTTATCCGTTTCATCCCACCACTCCATCCTGTTTTCACCATTGAAGAAATAACAAATACATGCCCCCATTCCTGTTTCAAACTTGTTTATCAGCAATGCACACTTCGTGCAATCACTGTATTATTCTATTTTGTTTATTGCTCATGCAATGGTGGATTTATCCGATACTGTAGCCATAAAAACAAAGCAATATCGCAGCAATCTGTTAGCTGAGCATGCCTACAGCTCACGTTGATTGTACACCCAGAGTCTGGCTGAGTTTTACTTCCAACATGATAACATTCACAATTGGTGTGTGGCAAAGAGTCGAGTCATATCACCAGTTCTGCACAGTCATATCATTTGTGATCTCTGCATTGATTCACCGCCGGGATTGGCTGCAAATTACACCTTGAGTTAGATTATATTTTGTTAAATTTGGTTTTGGGTTTTTTTGCGATTTTTTTTTTTCTGGTGTGTTTTTGTTTGTGGTGGCAACAGGGCACGTTTGTCCTGTGTGAGCATGAATGTGTGATATTTATTGTTTGTCTGTTTGTATGTGCGCCATTTTGGGTTTCGAGTATTTGGTATGAAATGGAATGAATGCACCTGAGGGTTGTCTTTTTTAAATATCTTTTCTACACTGTTAAAATCTAGTGTTAAAACAAGAATCTCTTTGACAAAGTTGCTGTAGAAAGCTACTACTACTACATCAGTGGTGTTGGTGTAATCCACATTTCTCTCTAAATGTACGCTGCCTTTGCAATGTGAGCCAGTTTCACATATATGGAACTTGCAGGGTGATATCTGCTTAACTTCTGAAGTTTGATGGATTTATGAGTAAATTATATACATGTTATAAACATAGAGAGGCCTGTAATACTTATAGTACTGAGAAGCTTTAAGAGGTGACATTCGAGAATGGTTCTGGGTTTTCAGAAGAACTATCCCAAAATCCATCAGATGGTGTTATAAAATCTTATGGTTGGATGATCATTACCCAAGGATATGAAAAAGAACCAACCGGTTGGTAAATCGTGTTTTGAATGCAGGGGAGGAATTCTTTACAGTGTTGAATTTGTAGCTTTTAAAAATTTCCCAGCCAATGAAAAAATCCTTGCTGAAAGTTAAGGAATTTTGTTTTTAGAATGAATTAAACTTTAATCACAAAGATAAATGGACAGACCCCACAGATACTGGCGTGTTTCTTTAGCCCTTTATTGCTTGCATGATCAATAATCGTACCATGAATTGTGTGTGATAGATTTTTACCCATGTATAAATTGTACATAGCCAGGCACTTGTATGAAATACTTATTATATATACTGTAGAAGTTGCGTCTTTGCTTGTCCTTTTTGCTGCTAAATTGCTAGCATATATAGAGCATCAGGATATATTTTGCACAAAGTTGTTTCAAAATACTTCTAGGATGCCTTTAGTACTACAACAAGTATAACAATATGATAGGAGTTTTAGATCTTTTTTGCTTTGTTCTTGCCCTGAACACAAATTATGTGTTCAAAGCTTGTGTGTGTGTGTTACCATCCAGTGCGTTTAAGTTTGCTAGCTCATTTTGACCATCACATCCATTGTCTAAGCTTTGCAAATATGGTTCTGGTTGGCGTTTGCTATACTGTTATCATATATTTTAGCAGTTGAAAAGCAACGGTTTGCTTCCTTCTCTCAAAAGTATCCTGGTGCTACGGAGTTACAAAATAACATGAATTTGCTGTGTCAGTCAAAACTAGCAAGAGAACAATCATATCATCATCATCATCATCATAAATTTTTCCCTTCAATTTGCATACATACTTAAAATGTTGTAACTACATACAGTAGAATCTGCATAAGTCGACATTGCTGGGACTATTGTAATCACGTCGAGTAAAGATAAAGTCGATGGAAGGGATGTCGGTGTAGTAAATAAAGAAAAAGTTGGGAATTCCAAACCGTGTTGACTTAAGACAAATGTAAAGTGAACAGATGTCCATATATGTGGGTTCTACTGTACATACTGTTCTTGGTCTCAAGTTCTGTTAATTCCTCCTGGCTGTGTGCAGTGCAAACTTTCCCTTGTTTGTTTTTTTAAAACTCTATTTGAACACCTTTGAACAACCAGAGTACATTTGAATCTGTCACCGATTGTCGAGGTGAAAAATGGTTCTTTCAGACCGCTAATCGTCTTGAAGGGTGGTGATAATGTAAAGAAAAAATGCTGATAGTTTGAAAATGGAAAATGGTGATTTACACTTCTACATGTAGTAGTCGTTTATTCAGGATATTTGAACAGGGTTGACTAAACTTTCCTTTTTTTTAATCACTTTGTTATGCCCGACGAATATCATTCAAACTTTGTGATATGATGGGATGCTAAAGGCACTGTCATCACTAGCACTCTGCTGAGGGGGACTGCTGAGATGTGTATCTTGTATTAATCAAACTTAACCTTTGTTATAATGGTATTCGCGACAAAAGGGATGTGCTTAAAGAAGGCTAGGCTTGGTAGATAGTCACTGCAGGGATACAAGTCTGTGTTTGTGTACAGGTGTGTATGTATGTGGGTATCAAGGACTGCATACCCTGCCTCTGTCAGTGTCAGGACAATTGAACAAAAAAATTGACTCTCTCATCAGCAATTTAGTCATGTGTTCAAAGTTATTGACATGGTTAGATATAATCCTCATAAAAGAAAGGAAAAGAGCTAGAACTATAGTATTTTGCATGAAAATTCCTCCATCCGGGCTTGATATTGTAAAATACTCGGGGAAAAAATCCTAGGTTTTTTTTGCTATTTTTTATGCTTGAGCAAATATTCAGGACGCCCATTCCTGTGTGGATCCTACCCATTCTATTACATACATACATGTATGTGTATGTACTACCCCAGCATGGTTGAATATCTAGATCTGTAAGACATAGACGTTGAATGGAGGTTCCCAAACCACAGTCTCCCTAAGGCAGAAATTGTTTGTTTTCTTATCATGTCCTTTTTACAATGCTCACTTTTGTTTGTATCATGTTTGTAGATTAATATTTTATTCTGAATAGACACCTGTGATCAAACCTCATTCCTTTGTTTCTTGTCCTTTTTTGAGGGTTTTATCATGTAGTAAGTTGACTTTTTGAGATGTCCAGGGAGTTAATCTTTGCACCAGTGCTCTTGCTTGGTTTTTGTTTTACGTCCATTGTAACACTAAAAGGTCTTTTTATTATTTAGATCAGCACTGGTTTTTGTGGTGTAATGGTATGGCTTTTTATCTATCATGTTTTATCTCATGTGCCTACTTTTCTGCTTGGGTTCTCCCCTATCATACTGAGTTGACCCTGACAGGCAGGGTCAAAGTAATCTGTCTCTTAAATGACCTTACTGTGTTGCAAGGGACGTAAAACTAGAAACTAAACTTTGACCATGTCTTCTAGGGCCAATGCAGACTGATACTGATAGGGATGCAACATCCTAGCAATTAGGGCATGTGGGAATCAAACTCCTGTCCTCTGTGTCATCGTCGGATAGCCTAACCATTACACCACAGGCACCGAGGCACTAATGCATGCTGTGTTTATGTCCATGTTGGTTGGTTTGGGTTTAATGCTCCTTGCAACACTATACTATAAGGTCTTTCACGAGGTGTGACCTCAATTTGATCGCCCCTCTCCTATAGGATGGAGATCGGAGCTTTGAAAAGTTGGGAGGTATTCAATGACGTGAAGCAATAAAATAATAGATATGCCCTATCGACAATAAAGATCAACTGCCTTTCAATAGTGAATCTACTAACCACCAAATTAAACAGCTTTCAAGTAGCCTACCCCGAGAAATGACATGCATGTCATTAAATTGACTCTCACTCAAAACAGTTTTACGCGACTCTTAAAGAGCGGCATGAACGGCGATGTGGTCCAATGGTTAGTCTCTTCGCCTGTCACGTGGAAGACCCGAGTTCCATCCCGAGCGCAGATGATCTGGGGTTTTTTTCTGCTGGGATTCATTCCCTCTAAGCCTGGGTTGGCCCTGACAGACAGGGTCGAACTAGCCCGTCTCTTAAATGACCTTACAGTGTTGCAGGGGACGTAAAACTGGTAAGCAAACCAAACCCAGAGCGACATAACGTGATGGGATGACACAAGCTGTCGCAGAAGAAACGCAAAGCAGAGCAGCCTCAGCGTTATTATGGCACGCTTAATCAGAACACATAATGTCAGCTGATTGTAATGTAAGTAGCACTGACCCACCGCTACTTAAAACAGGCGTCAAGGTTAGGGAAGTAGTTAGGGGTTATCAAAATAACGTTTGGGGGTATAAAACATGTACAGTGTACTTATTTGTTTATAAAAAGCATTGTTGTGTATTTGATGGGTTTTATTTAGCAATATCACCAGAGACGAGTTATTACAGCTAAGCTTTTGACACAGCCCTGCTTTACGACAAAGGACCTAAAAGTGCCAAATTAAGAACTTAGATAAGGCAAGGACACGGGACAAAATTTAAAAAAGAACTTAGATAAAGATGTTGGGTTTAGGTTTTGTTATTGTTCTTTAAAAAAACCATTATTACATTTTAGTTTGTTGGTTGTCGGTGGGTTTCTTTAGTTGGAGGGGGTAGGGCAGGGGTCCTGTGGTGACACTTGTTGAATAATAATGTGCTTTGTTTAGATAACAAAAAATGTAATAATACATGTATAAGCTTCTAAACTCAGAGCATCACAAAGAAGTGTTTCGGCCCACGGCCCGCACGCTGTCAGGTGAAGAGCGCTTTTATTTTTAAGAAGTAGGTTTTGTACCCACTTTTGGAAATTCTGAGGTATTGACCAACAACAGTAGTGATAATAATAATAATGGATTGCGTATAGCGCATGTCCTAATCACTTGCGCTATGCGTTTTGCAATAATTATTACCCCGGCAGACCAAGTCATTCAGAAACCTTCTTAACTTCCTGGGAAGCATAGGCTGAAACTGCAAGCTGCCATTTTACAAGCGCTAAAACATTAACATACTGACAATATCTTTCACTGTCTATAGCCGGGTACCCATTTACACCTTGATGAAGTGAGGAAACTTTGTGTAAAATGCCTTTCCCAAGGACAAAACGTCGGGCCCGAGCCGGGATTCGAACCCACAACCTTCCGATTGCGAGTCCGCAGACTAACCACAAGACTACCGACGCCACGATACAGTGCCTATTAAACGTCATGGAGCAAGCGGGTTTTAAAGAAAAGATAACTTTTTCTCCAAAAATAAAGAAAGAGAAAGGACGGCCTGTTGGAGAACTCGTTCCGTTTCGTATTTTAAGAAAAAGAAAATTGGAAATCATAGCCGAGTTCTGGAGAAGAAAGTAAAAGCTCTTCGGAAGTTTCCGTGTAAATAGAAGCTAGAACCATAGAAGTCAAGAAAGAGAAAAAGAATCACGTTTCCTCCGTCTGTCCTGAACAGTTTGCTGAATGTCCCTTTTGCCCTTTTCACTTCTCCCACAAAACGGCAGCATGCCCCTAGGACGTCTTTGAATTTAAAAAGCACTACCGGCATCACCATGACTCTTTACGAAGTAGGGCTTACATAGTAACAGTAATAGCAATGGTCACTTCAGCAGTTGCCACTTGCCCTGTGTGTGGCAGCAGACTGTGTGAATCATTTCACATAAGTAGCTACATAAGGGCAACATTAATACGTTGTGACCTTGGGCCTACGCGTGGTTCAGTCTTTGAGTCAATGGCTGCATCTAGAAATGGCAATATGTTGAAAAAAAAGTTGTATATTGGCACAGTTAACTTATCAATGGCTTACTACACTAATTAGTAGTCATCCAGTCCGGAGAGGTTTTGAAACTGCATTGCACTCCTACGTTTGTATTGAGGGGCCAATTTTTAATAAAGGATCTCCAGCCCCGGGCTGCAGAGCTTGACTGCCACGGCTCTGTAGGTCTTAAAAAAATCCCTGGATTGTAGGTCTACATACTACATGACATGTGACAAAAACAAACAGTTGCCATAATTTCTCCTTGTAATGTATGGGTTATCAAAGATACAGGGGTTATACAGGTACAGTACGTTCATGAGCTGTTTATTAGGGTCAGACTGAGGATAGTGCTCTCGATTCGACTTAAGCGTTTGGCCCCATCAAAGGCTGATAATGATAAACCCAAAGCGATTGTCCACCGAAAAGACATCTGTCTCTCTGTGGGCTTTAACTGCAAAACAGAGTCAGTGTGATGGGTAGCCAGCTGAGAAAATTGGAGGGTGGTTTAGTGAAATGATTTTAGTGCCTATTTTGATCTCTCCCTCTCTCTCTCTCTCTCTCTCTCTCTCTCTCTTTCTCTCTCTGTCCATCTTCCTCTCTCTCACTATGCCCCCCCTCTCATCCCCTCATACTCTTTTCTGTAAAACACACAGAGGGTAATAAAATTAACCACATGCCAACCTTCACATTTAAAACAATCAATAAATGTATAAATAGCTGTGCTATGCCATATCTGATGATAACACTGCAAACAGTTCCCAGTGTTGTCGGTGTATTTGGACTGGAGCTTCCTTCTCATCAGGTATGTTGTATTTTATTTACCGGTACTTTTACTGTGTGCGCTGCGCTATTTTTCTTGCTATAGGTCTATAGCCTATGTATACAAAAATCTATCTATCTATCTATCTATCTATCTATCTATCTATCTATCTATCTATCTATCTATCTATCTATCTATCTA
>JAUKPP010183154.1:0-14349 GCA_032273245.1 Phyllaplysia taylori
TCTCTCTCTCTCTCAATCTTCGTCATTTTGTTTATGCCTGTCAGTTTTGCGTATAATCGTAGGTGTATATGTGCGTTTGTACATGCCTGTGTGTGTGTGTGTGTGTGCGTGTGTGTGTGACTGTATGTGTGTGTATGTGGCTGTGTGAGAGAGTGTGTGTGTGTGTGTGTGTGTGTGTGTATGTGTGTTTCTCTGTATTAATATGGGGATTTATGTTTTCTACTGTTTTTCTTGTTTACCCACTCCCCTTTTTATTATGCATTACTTTATAGTACATTATGCCTCTCTACAACTTAGTCGTTTTTTGTGTGTCCGGCATGCATTGTGCATGACGTCTCTTTCAACGTTCTTGTATTATTTACGAGTGCCCCTCTCACTGCTAAGTTTTCTCTCTCTCTCACTCTCTTTCTCTCTCTCTCTCTCTCTCTCTCTCGCTCTCTTTCTTTCTTTTGCTCTCTTTCTGGTCTTAATGTAACTGACTTTATGTGAGTCTATTTGATTGTCTGCACATGTTACAATGGTTGCGTGTGTGTGTATTCGTGTATTTTTGTGTGTATGAGAGAAAGAAGAAAGAGAGGGGAATAGAATGAGAGAGCGCGTTGACGGGAACGAAAAAAGTCGGGGACGAGTTGTGCTAGTGCGTGGAGGGTAAATTCTCACGGAATTGCACCTGTCACTCAACTCTGATGAGCCGTTTGTTCTCTTTTTATTAGATAATTACCTAGGAAACTCAAGTGTCACAGATACCAAGCGTTGCTGTTTCGCCCATGAAGGTTTTCCATCGAATTAATACCCTTCCGAAATAACTTGCCGTCGTGTAATGCTAAGGCGTATTTCCGAGTCATTCTGTAACGCTGTCGGAGTAAGAAGTAGCTTGTTTGGAATGCTTAAGAATGACAAGCCAAAATCTCTGTTTGAGCTCAGAGAGATTTCCCGCCTTTGTAAACCGAGCGGGGAAGGATTGAACGATGTGTCGTAGAGCTGGAGTTCTGGGAGGTTTTACTTCTTTTGAGTCATGAGTGTATATTGTTATGACAGCCTATACTCACACACACGCACATACGCAAGCACACACAAATACGCACACACATTTATGCATATGGCAATAATATTTACTATCGTTGTGCATGTACGATCACTCAAACATGATAACAGAGAGTTGGATTCGTTCTAAAGTGGTTTCCTTTTATTACTGTTGTTGTTGTTGTTGTTGTTTTTGTTGTTGCTGTTGTTATGTTGCAGTTGCTATATTTGTTGTACATTTATGGAATTGTATATTGGTACTGTAACTGGTAGGACTGAATACAGCACATATTACCTTTAACAAAAAGATAAGTTTTAAAAAATAGTCAAGGAAAAACGTCTAGTTAAGATTTCAATATTAGCACCTCATTACTCACGATGATATCTGGTAGAAAGACGATGCATATCAATGAGATTGACAGCAAACATTGGCGCATTTCTTTCAAGTTTGATTCCAATCTTTCATTCCGTCATAACCGGTATTCATTAAAAAACGTAACCTCCTCAAACTACCACAACCACATACACCATAATGATATTGCCGCGTGGACCAGGTGGGAATAATGTTACATTTTTATGGCTCTAAGCATTTGGGCTCCATTTACCTGGAAGGTACTAAAAAAATTTTCGTCCACAACTGTAGAAAAGAAATCATTATTCATCGACGCTTCCTATGTTCAAGGGTATGCAGATCTTTCAAAGAAAAGAGAGGCCGGTTTGCCGTAGCCTCAAGGTGAGAAAAGAATTATTTATAAGAGGGGCAATAAAAGCAACAGAATTACTTTGAACAGAATGGAGGACTATTGTATTGTGTGGCCACTTAAAGATAAGTGTTCTATATAGTGTTAAATATAGTGGAAACAAAACCATACACGACAAGGCTGGCGAGAAATAATGTTATAGCACCGTCTAAGGGATCAGTCAAACTGAACAACATTTACTGCTTCGATCCTTTTTTGTTATTGAGTAGACAACACGAAGCGGTTGATTACCATTGCAGAATACCAGCGCTATCTTGTTTGCTGTATTCTATTCATTTATATGGTGTTTTGCTTAAGTAATTTGTAGGTTTTATTGACTGATGTTTTCGATAACTATACAAGTAAAATGAAAGTTGTTTAATGCCATACTACCTAACAAAAGCGCTGAAAAAAAGTGTAAACGAATTCTATTCCAACTTTTACACTCGTGAAGTAATAGCTTTCGTTTGGCTTTTGCTTACAGTCGCAACAATACAGTACAGTCACCTAAATAGCCTTCTACTTCAGCCGTGCCTATCAGAACTAACCTGGCAAAGACGACTGTTACAGTGAAGTGTTTTCCATATTGGACTTGAATTCTCATTTTCTACGTAGACGGTTATGACACTGAGACTTCACCACTTGTCTGTACACTAGTGTACAGACCAAAATACAAAGTCTATTTTTTTTCTTGGGTGATGTAAAAAAGACAAATACAGATCTGTGTACAGTGCTTTCCCCTTTGCTTTACAAACCATGCATGCATTGCTCTCGAATTATCACATGTTCCGAGAAAGTGGATATTATTAGAGATGTGATATATTGATAAATCCGCCTATCTTAAAACACGAGGGTCCTGGATTCGATATCGATCGACTCCAGTGACTTAACACTGGGCTTACATGGTTCCTCCGTAGTAATTCGGTTATGAACGTAAACTTGGAAAGTGACGCTTCTTAAAAGCAAACGTTCATTTAAACCAGGAAGAAAATGGCTGAAATGTTTGTGGTCAGAGTAAAACGAAAGACTCCCCCCCCCCCCCTAATCCCCATCACGCCCCCAAATCCCCCCATCCCTACTCCCACCCCCTACTACGCGCGGCACAAGCTGTTATACAATGAAAACAAAGCATTACCCTTTTCTTTTTAAAGGTATGGCTTGTTGGGCTGTCAGAAAGTCGCATGTGCCAGCGAAAGAGAATATCCGACCTAAAGTGTTCTACATTGCAAAAGACAACAAACACGCCAGCACACAGGAAGAGAAGACTGGTAGGCCTATCACTTTAAAGGAAACGAAGACCGACACGCAAGAAAAGGACGAAAACTAAACAAAAGAGAAAAAAAAATCCAAGGAAAGGTTTCTCAGACAATTGAGGTACCCTGGCGAAATAGTTGGAATGCACGTTGTCTGCAAGATAGAGATGGGTGGGGAGGGGGATGGTGGTGGGGGTTAGGGCGGGTGAGGGCGGGGTGAGGGCGGGGACGAGGGCGGGGGTGAGTCTTTTTCTCTTGAAATGTCGAAGGACGCAGAACCTAGAGAGACTGGCGCTCAAAAGCACGCCTTCAAAGAACATCACATCTGGAACTTAATTCTGGAGTTTTAGAGCTCGTAAATTTAACTCTGCATCCTGATGTTAAGAGAAGTAAGAAAGCCATGCGAGGATGAAAATGCGCATCATAACGCAGGCGGACTGGTAAAAGTTCAAACTTATTTGTAACGTACACAAAGCATTCCAAAAATCTTTGAGGAGTGTTCTGCTGAGGAAAAATATGGCAGGTGAAACTGCATTTTACAAAATAATATAAAGTTATGATGTTAAAAGCAAGAGAGTGCTGTTGCGATCTTACAGAGGGAATGAATAATGGAAATTCCATTATATAAAAAAAAAAAAGAAACTATGTTTACCGCCACATTTAATTTTACAGCATTTTATGTAAATGTAGGCCTACATAATGTATTATGTACGTTAACCATTTTACACTGTCTACAGAATGATGCTCTTTTCAGTTCAATCAGATGTGGACTGTGTCTTTAAATACGACTTAGTAAGATAATAATATTCTCACTGACTGAAAATGTTGTTATCTCTTGTAAAGTGCACTTCCCTCGGTGAAAATGAAGAAAATTTCTTTTAGGTTCCCCTGAGACATTTTGGATCGAAATAATGGTCAGATTATCCTTGAAGAAACCAGCGCTGCTAATGTCACAATACTGTTTAAAGCAGCAACTAGGACAGCAACAACAAAAAAGAACCGAATCAATACTTACAAACACATACAACAGAAAGGAACATACGAGTATAAACAGAAAACAAACTCTCCCGCACCCTTTCTCTCCCCCCCCCCCCTCTCTCTCTCTCTCTCTCTCTCTCTCTCTCTCTCTCTCTCAAGCACACACACATACACACACACACGGACCTACACACACACACACACACCTACACACACTGGGACAAAAGTACACACAAGTATCAGAAGATGCAAGATATTATCTATAGTAAAACGGGACGACACATAATTAACCGATGAACTTCGGTTCTGCTGACCTTTCCGCGTGTCTGGCATCTGTTTCAACATGATTCGCGTATGTTAAAATTGAAAGCACAAATTCGTGACATGAATAAGTTTTGAACTAGACCACATAAGAAGAACTTAAAAAAAACGTTGAGGCCAATGCGTGCAGCATGAAGTGAGAGTGTGTCGTTGTGATAGCTCACTATACCACGAGACATAGTTTTACCAACTTCAAAGCAAAGACATAAAAATTGTCCTAAAACATCTTTCCGCTTGCAATATGTGCTTAGATCAAGAGAAAGTTTTAACATTTTAAATGATCAGCAGCTTACACGTATTCAAATCACATGTACAGATTTTTTTTTCAAATCGATAGATTCTGAAGAAAATACGGTTGACCTTTAAAAAATTCTCTACGTACACGCTTAGAGAACTACAGCACTCCATGTAAGTTCAGTGTGCTAATTAGTCAAAAACTCATTAGATGTACATGTAGTAGGAGATCACACTTCTGTTTCTTCACACCGAGCAAGTTGGAGTGTTAACCCTGCATCAGTGGGGCACAAAATATTTTTGATAGTTGTTTAAACCTATTGAAGCACTGGCTTCTACTCAATTACTCCTATCACTTCTGTTGGAAAATTGAAGTTCGCTTGGTGAGCTGCAACAGAAATCAACTACCAGCTGAAACAACTGAGATGAGAATTTTGTTAAGTAATTCCAGATTACTATGGAGTAAACCGGCGTGTTTTAGACCAAAAAAGATCATAATAAGTCCATCTCGCCGTCTTTTCCTCATGCTTTAGTCTCTGTCTCTTTCTTTGTCCTTCTGTCTCTTTCTGTCACTTCCTTCTGCTTGATTTCCTATTCTTTTGCTTTCTTTTATTTTGGTTTTTCTTTTCTTTATTTTAACATGTATTCCTCTTCCTCTCTCTCTCTCTCTCTGATCCTTCTCTCTCTCTCTCTCTCTCTCTCTCTTATCTCTCTATTATTCTTTATGTCGTTCTCCCCTCCCTTCATCTTTCCCTCCTTTCTCTCTGCCCCCCCTACCTACTCTCCTGTATCTATCCCCCCCCCCTCTCGATCTTTGCATCTTTCTCTATCTTTCTTTAGCTCTAAATTACCCACGCACTATAGAATCTTCCTTCTCTCCCACTTTGGGCCTCTCTCCACCACTCACTTACTCGCTCGATCTCTCTATCTCTCTTTCTCTCGCCCTGTCTCACCTCCCCCCACCCCCTCCAGTGGAATCTTCCTTCTCTGCGTCTCTCCCCCCCCCCTCTCCCTAGCTCTCTATCTTTCTCTGTCCCCCACACACCCTTTACATAAGCTTAACGCTTAAGCACGTGCAAAACAGCTGCTGCTATTGACAGTGTAGCTCGCCAGTCATGTCGGGCTTGAGTGCCTCACGTCCTCCAACCTGACATTGCCCCACGTGACCTCGTGACGAAACTTCCGCCAAATCGTGCTGTAGATGAGGTTAAGGGCAGGGAAGAGTCGCTCTTTGATTTGACAGACAACAGCCTTGTAAATTCCAACTCCTTGAAGGAAAATTTTCACTCATTTATCCCGGCATCGAACCCCATTAGGCTGCGTCAACATGAACAAGGTCGGGTCATGTAGAAATCGACTCTCTATAAGAGCACATGAGGTACAACCCCTTGCCAATCGCCGAAAATAGCTCAAGTGTGCCTCAAGTAGAGCCCCAAAACTGATATACGAAGAATCATTTTCCCAGCGAATTTGACATGAGTAGGCCGAAAATGGTCCCTTCACCAGAGGCCGAAAGGCCATCTCCTTCCCCTTCCCGACAGAAATCCTGAGGGGAAAGAGGGGTGGGGGTGGGGGGTGAAGGGGGTGAGGGGGGGGGGGTCATACTGCTGAATACCGTGTAATTAAAGTCTGGTCAGGATATAACCTTTGAAGCGAAGCCTTTTTCTGGGAGTCTTAAAAAGTGCAAAAAATATATATACAACAAAATATATAATATGTTACAGACGGCAAAAATAATACTCTTCATCGTCTCGGATAATTTCACAATCTGTTGATATAAAGCATTAAATTCATCTCCCAGGTTCTGACAAATGCGAATAATGGGTCTCCTTTTCACTTCTTTGGCGCAGGCAGAATCGCTTATCATTCCCAATGCAGCTAGTTTGGTTAGCTAGAAGTAACTAAATTATTTGATGCACCATCTTCTTTTTGCTATTTTAGTCTTCCCTGTATAGATAGATCATTTTCGGCTTCCACCAGTTTGCAGGAATGATATACCATAGATAATTACATACTAATTCGAATTTCTCAGAACCCACAGTGAAAAAAAGTGTTACGGCGAGCTATGTGCTATTCTTGTCTTGTGTGGATTTTATCGCTATTTGTTGTGCACCTGGCATCATTTAAAGGTCAAGTGGCAAGTGAAATATCTGCAGTTGACAGGCACAGCTGTGTGGGGAACAACGGAATTTCGAAATCAACCCAAAGTTCAATGGACTTGAACCAATGTGGCCCAAGCGAAAACAAAAAGAGAAGAGCTTTAGAGACTATCCTAAATTCAAAGTGATGAAATGGGTTCATTGAATATTTATAACACTCATGTAGCCTCAATGCACGCAAACACATGAGTACAAATTAGATCTCTGAGGATACAGTGGGCGTTTTGGGAAGAGTTCAAGAGGAAATCGGAAACCCTACAGAAAAATGGAGGAGAACAGAGCCACAGAGAGGCAGAAAATGTGAGGGAGAGGAAGGAAAAGGGAATAAGAGTGAGCTCAAACCAGAATTTTCGGGATAGAGAGGACAGGCTAGATAGCTAGGGAACGAGGGGGAAGGGAGGGAGAAAGATAGAGAGACATGAGAGAGGTGTGTAGGATGGAGGTAATAAAAAGAATACCTACCTATTATTAATTCCATATGCTACAAATCTGAAACGGCATATAAACATACTAACCCACGCCTTACAAACTGTAAGTTATTCATTTATAGAGGCGCCAGCTTCTTTTGATGTTTTAGCCGTACGATATACAATGATGAAAAGAAACTCCACCAAGTGCTTTTTGTCGTGTTCAGTCATCTCATGTATACTGTAAAATAAAGAAAATACAACAACAAAGAAACAAAAGTGAAAGTTGGAACATTTCCACCATGATGTTTGCACGAGCCAGATCATCTGGCCGCATGGTTTGTTCAAACAGTCTGTGCACCCGATGTACCATCTCTCTACACTTGATTAGTGTGGATTAACAACGTGCCGACTAACTCAGGGTGGCCCGGATGCTATTGTCTTAGCGGATTGTCTGCCTGGGGCTGTCGGCTTACTCAGAATTAAAGGACGGTCTCGAAAATTGTCCTAGATTTTGTTCAGGTCTCTAGTTTTAGTTGCTCTCTTCCTATCTACCTCGAGGCGCATCCTCCCCACACAGCCTAGTTCTTCACTTCTCAACCGCCAAGACCGCGCGGTTCGCCGTTTTTCTACAGTTCACTCCAGGCCTCCGGGATAGTTTGGCGGTTATACAGAAGCAGAAATGATCTAGACCAGACTCGTGGTATCTCTTGAATCTATTTGCTCTTAGTTGTGCCTTTATCTCTGGAGCATCCAGCTCTATCTTTCAATCGGCTCCTCGGGGGAAATCTGTTCAAGCTACAAGTAAGATGGAACTTGATTCTATTGGCTACAGGGTTCGATAAAGGACCGTGAATGAGCTCTCATGAAACAGATTTCAGGGGAAAAGATTGATTCCCTCCGGCTATGCTACTATGTCACTGAAAGTATGTTTCCTTCAATATCACTCGATATTTCTAATCACTTTCGCACGAGCGGCAGAAAGAAGATCACATACTTGACAAGTCAAAAGTGGACTGAGAAAACTCTCCCGGCTAAAGAAAAATGTGAGGGTACTGCTTTTTGTGTCTGGGGTGGGCTTGTCATTTTCTTGATATGCAATATTGTATGATATTGATGTCGTGTTTCTAAACATTTAACGACATTATATTTTGCAAGTAGGTCTACACTCTGAACTTTGAACGTTGAAGTATTTGTACCTAAGTGCACCATAACATTCCCTAACATTTCAATCAATTTGAACGAAACCTTCCAAATTTAAGTTTTGCTGAAATTAAGGACAGTATTTTCTTGATCTCCCGGATGAGTGGGTATATGCCCTGGTGAACTTTATGAACTGGTGGTACGACAACAGTAGAACTATAACATTCATGGCTGTGTGGCCCTGCAATATTACTATTTGTTAAAGAGACCAGTATAACAATACTTCTTCAAGGATACTGAAGATTTGTAAACAAAAAGTTGTAATCCGAAGCAAAAATAGAACAAATAAAAAACAGAATGCCAAAGTTGAACCAACGACAAGTGATGTGCATACACTGCCGGGCCTAACTATTATAACTGCCAAGTGTCTAGTTTGGTTCTTTAGTCATACAGTGACATGTATTCAGCTCTGCTAGGACGAGCAATGACAATACAATATAAGGTATTTTCGGCACATTGAAAAATAATCCAAAAGAAAAATGTCATCAGAAAATAAAATAGTGTTTTAGTGACGTCATGTATACTTCCTCGAGATGTCAGATTGTTTCACTGATACCACGCTTTCGAGGCAAGAGATAATTGTTGTTGAAAACCTCAAAACCTACTTGCGATTATGCGACACTGTGTTTTATGAATAGCCTACTTATTGTTTACCCATTGCGTCATCCATTCTCCTGTCCTAAAATTTCAACAGTTTTAAAACATGAAAAATGAAATATTCGTGTCAATAACAATGTTGATGATTATTTTTATTCAAACATACCTGAATGGGGTTCTGGTGGTATAGAGGCATAGAACTGAATCTCCCATGCGAAAACTACCTTGTTTGATCCCTGTCACTGCCTTCAAACATTCCGATTTCTACATTTATTCATTTGTTCCTTCAACTTCACTGCCAGTCTTTTTATTTTCTATCCTTTTTCTCTTCATTCTTCTCCCTCTTTCGCTCTCTTTTCGACTCTTTCCTCTCTAACTCTCTCATCTGTGTTTTCTCGACCGCCTCTAACTCTCTTTTATCCACCTCTCTCTCTCCCTCTCTCTCTCTCTCTCTCTCTCCCTCTCTCTCTGTCTCTCGGTGTGTGTGTGTCTCTCTCTTTTCCTGTTCGCATATCTCATTACTTTTTGTTGCTCTTATTATGTTGTTCAATCACAGCGCTAATCTTTCAGCAGGAAAGATCAAAGATTTTCTTCTCTAAAAGATCAAACACCTGGTCCTCTCGGATGAATACGATAAAGCTCGAAGGCCTGGACGCATGCTATAAACGTTAAAGATTAAAACTTTTTAATAATTTGTTTAAAAGTATTCTATTTTGGTCGTTACCCGGGTCAAATTAAAATTCATGCTTCTTCAAACCAGAAGAAACTTTAGTCAACATTTTCAATACTGCAAAGTTTACTGGTACTAAAAATCTATAGGTTAGTCTCTGTTGCAATAACTTGAGATTACCAATGACAAACTCACTTTTGCTGTTCAAATTACGACTAGTTTATAAGAACGTATTCTCATTGGCACCATACATCAGGACAAGGGGACAAAATAATTAAAAACATTTTAGAAGTGCTTTAAAAAATCGGAACACGACTGTCCAGAAGGTAGGGTACCCCACTACTGACTAAATACCCTAGAAATTTACCACAGGCGTAAAACAAAACTAAGACAGGGGAAAATGAGCCCGCCCTGTACCAATAAATTACTCTTAACACCAGCCTAACAACCTAAAGTGCAGGTAATCGCTCGGACTGCTATCCCAGTATCGTCTCAGAGAAAGGATCTCTGCTTAATTCTGCCTTTGTAAATTTCAATTTCTACCCCTGTGTCGAAAATTATCTGGCTCTCTCGGCGGATCGCTACCAATTTTCACCACGGGTGACTCCAGTAATGACAGAGCAATGTGAAGGACGCTAGAACGGAAGTGGAACCAAGGGGAGATAAGAAACGTTGGGCGGTTGCTTTAATGATGATGCGATTTAAGGGTCCTCGTGGGGGCGGGTGAAGGGACACTGGACTCTTAGACCGGTGAGTTATATTGTCCAAACTGTCTGAGGCGGGTAGCTTTTCGCACCGGTCTTCTGTGAAAGACGATAAGGAGGAGGTGTTTTGTGTTTTGTTACGGCAACAGCACGTGATCGAGAAGTGTCACGGTGAGAGCTTCCGCACCATTAGATGAGAAGATGGGGAGAGAGGGAAAATAACCACTAGGTGCCTCTACAGAAGGTGGAAAAAAACAACTTGATTTGGGGTTTATTTACACAAAATAGATTATCTTTAAAGATTACCGAATGAGAAGTAGCGTGAGAAAAATAACCTTTGAAAAACAACTTTCTTAAAAGTAGGGGCAGTATCATTCATAAGAACATATATACCAAAGCAAGTGGTATTTTTTACTGTGGTCTCTCACAAAGTTTCAAGCATAATTTCATCTCATTCAGTTTTGAAATTAAAAACTTTTTACAAGTAAATAGGCATAGGCTCTCCAACAGAGACATTTTACAAAGGGACCCCGGATGATTAAAATTATACAGCCCAGTAATATAATACAGTTATGTGCATACAAAGACGCTCAGATGCAACAGTGCTTGGTAAATCATATTGCTGCTTTCCCCGGTTAGCTTAAATTTAAAGTTAATACCACAACTAAGCTTTATTTAACTTAATTAAGTCGCAGAGAATGCATACAAATGAACAATCTAACGGTGTTTTGCCCAGAACAAACAACAAGAAAGCAGCATGCTAAAAGGCTTCTCGGGATTCTAAAATAATAGTGAATAAAAAGTGAAACACCAATGGGAAGATGAAAGCATTAGCGTCTATGTTTAAAATAGAATGTCTGTAAGGAGATAACACGGCCCAGTTGTGGTTTTACATCAACAAATCATGGAGCGGGTATGGCTATTTGGGATGAAATAAATGTTCTGGGTTTGACTGATTTCTTTTGAGTAGGAATAATGCTAGGGAGAAGAGAAGCGGGGAAGTTTATCTTCTGCAAGGTAAACATTTCGATGTAAGAAACCTGTGTAATGTGCTTATCTGACATCGAGAATTAATTATTTCTCTTCATGAGCATTCACATAAACGGAAAAGTCAGGTCACCCTTTACAAATGCCCTTTTGTTATCCCTTGACGTTTCCTGCCGGTCAGTTATATACGCCACAAAGATTGTCCCTGCTCCGTATCAGCGGATTGGAGGGCTTTTCTTTCATCTTGTTTGCCTGTGTTCCGGCCAGTTTCTTCTTGTTCCCCAAGTGCCGGATCCCATTTCTGATTGCAAATTTACCTGGATTAAACAACCTGTGCTCGGCATATTGTCTCGGCTTACTTAAAGCACTTAAGCAGAAGGCTGTGAAAGGAACTCCTGTGGACCTTGCATTTTGATTAGCCTATTCTTAGAATTAATGGTCACTTAACACGTGAATCCGCGGTTCTGTTTAATTGCTTTGGTATACAGCGAGCTAAGGCACTTCGTTACGAGCATAACGACGGACAGAAAAATAGCCTATGTGTTTCCACTGCCAAACCACTTTTCACGTCCAAATTTAAAATACAGGCATCTTCATGACGCAAACGTAGTGCAAATTGAATTAAAGGATATCCTTTCCAACACTGTTTTGTCTGAATTATTCAGCAAATTGCAACGCCGCACGTATCTGCTCAGAGGAACTTCCATTCATTTATTGTGATTGTTTTTCCATAACAGCCACAGTGCAAAATGAAAAACTGGTTATGACGTCTCTGATTTGTTCTCTAATGCACGGCAATACCTTATTAGCTTTTTTCTTAAAAAGTCATTTTCTCTACAACTAAAAGATATAGATGATTCTTGGATTTGTGGAGTTAAAAGCTTTTTAACTTCTTATAAGTGATGTTATGACAAGCGAACGAGACCCAGAAATTTCTATGAAAATAGAATCCTCTTTGCGACCAATTTCCTGAATTCATAGATAGAAGGTAAGCGACAGATAAGTCTACTTATACAACAAAAATTCGACTATCACGGCTAGTAGTGAACACTACCTTTTATGATAAGAATTTTTCCTGATGGGATATTATTGCAACCCTTTGACAAATGACATCCGTGCCTCGCATTTCATTTTGAGTAAAAATACAAGCCCTTCCCTCATCAATCAAGGCTTGTTTTTATAACTTTCTATTGTACTTCGCGCATTTTAGAAGCCATTGTTAAACCTGAAGAGCTAAATCCATCAGCTCGACGACCTCAGATTCAGACCCTCTAATAACTGCACGCACTGGTGCCACCTTCTTTCTAATAACATGTAAAACATCGGCATTCCCTGACTGTGCTGCTTGTTCACAAACTTTATTGCGCAAGAGAAATAATGGAAGAAAAGCAAGAGTACAAAATGAGAAGAAAATTCCTTTCTTTACTAGTGCCTCTGCAGTAAATAGCTATCAAATTCAGTTTGCGCGTGCAATACCCTGGAGTAAAGCACGATGCTGGGGGAGACTGGCGGATCATTACCAGACCACGAGCTCTGTCCTCTGGTGCACTCGGCTCTAAGATTTAGATATGAGATGTGGCGAGATGAAAAGCTTTGATCCCACAGACGCAAGGCATGTAAGATGGAGGATAAAAGAATAGCAGAGAGAAAGAGAGAGAGATGGGGAAGACAGAAGGGAAGCGAGAGAGAGAGAGAGAGAGAGAGAGAGAGAGAGAGAGAGAGAGAGAGAAAAGAACGAAAAAAGAAGGGAAGATAAACAATGAAAGGAAAGACGAGGAAAAACATTAACAAAGGAAGTAAAAGAGAGAGGAACAGATATATGGAGAGAGGAACCGTCACAGAGAAAGGAAGAGAAAAATATAGGTATTGAGAGACGACGAGAGAGAAAGATTGCCAGAGAGAACAAGAGACAAGATAGACAGGAGAAAAAGAGAGACGTAGGAGAAAGACAGAAGGACAAAAATAACACGTAGCACTTAACATTGCAAGAATAGAATGATCTGAGAGACAGGTACCAGGTAAACAATAAATTATACGCTTTAAGGCTAGAATCAATAAAGGTTAGAGAAACCCTCTTTAATTAGTTTACATTTTATTGCAATTAGGATGTCTAATGCTTCCAAAACGGCTTTGTTAATTCAAGGTTGTGTCTATAATGATAATCTTCGATATCAGTTGAATAGATAAGAGATAGACGATAGACACACTTGTAAAACCTTTAGATATCAGTATCTCATTAGACTCGGAGGGCAAATTATTATTGATCGCTCCCTCAGACCAATTAAAAGATAATCTCTATTTTCTTTCTTTCATATTCTCTCTCTCTCTCTCTCTCTCTCTCTCTCTCTCTCTCTCTCTCTCTCTCTCTTTGTCTGTCTTTGTTTCTCTTTTCCTTCTCTCCATCTCTTTCTCTCCGTCTCTCTTTATCTCATTCTATCTTCCCGTGCTTTGTCTATCCCTTCTTCTATACCATCTGTCTATTTCTCGTCCTCATTTCTAGATAATATTATCCTGCATAATAATATTAACATGATTTTTTATCAGAAAGATTCAGCGGGGTCTCACTGTTTTCTTACCTTTCACACATACATCCACCCATCCACACACAGCATTATTTCATTATTACTGTATAGCATTATTATAACAATACATTGTCATGAATGTTCACAACATATACCGGTAGTTATATAATACAATACGTGTATATGCCATTGTGTATTTTTACTCAAACACACACGAGGATTGGCACACAGACACACAACTACACACAAAAACAATCGGAACAGACACATCAATTTACACCCAAAAACTATTCAAGCCCCCACCTACTGCAGAGCAATTTCCTTCCACATTCAAGCTTGAAATTTGCCTTCCGTCCCCCCTGCAGTTCTTCCCTGCTATCTCGCCATGCCGCCGTATGCAAGTGCTGCCCTGAGAGACAGATACGAAATGAGCAGAGGAGGCGGGAAGATCCACAACCATTCATGCTCAGGGGTGGGGGGGGGGGGGGGGGGGGGGGGGGGGGGGGGGGGGGGGGGGGGCGGGGGGGGGGGCGGGGGGGGGGGGGGGGGGG
>JAUKPP010183264.1:0-14348 GCA_032273245.1 Phyllaplysia taylori
CCTTCCCACTCAGTACATGTAGTCATCTTCTACATTCATACATGTTTTACTTTGGCTTTTTGCAACCTAGGAAAATTTGGCTTTTTGCAACCTAGGAAAATTTGGCTTTTTGCAACCTAGAAACATTTTTCATAAGTAAATTTGCAACATATGAACCAGAAAAAAATATTATTACATTCATCATCTTACTTTTACTTAGTCTCACTGTTATGCCTGGCAGCTCACAGTCACAGTTCACGTGGCAAATAAGTCAAGTACTGTTATAAAAACTTATCTCCTTACATGAGATGCTCAATAAAATATTAAAGATGGACAAAAGAAACGCAGGAAGACATCCAAAAATTCTCATCATTTTATTTCAATCACCATCTCGTGTAAGTGAAGGCATAGAGTACCTGATCATTGAATAAAAACAACGAAAAATCATCAGGGTCCCAGACGCAAAACACTTTCAATTTAGCTCGCATGAATACAAACTCAATTAAGACCAGTAACTCATGGGATACAATCATACGTAGCTCTTGTTGTTGGATTTATGCCCCCTTTGTGAGGCCATTCAGAGAGACCGGCTACTTCGACACAGCATCAGAGACTTAGAGATGTTCATCCAGAATGTGGATCAAGCTCCTGTCCTCTGCATGATAGGTAAAGAGCCTAATCATTACACCACAGAAGCATGTGTACATAGCTAACCAGCACATTCCCAACACAATCATGCAAATGAAGGAATTGCTAAATCAAAATCTGTCTTTCCACAGCAATAACATTCTGATACAAGGATAAAAATCATATCTCAAGATGAGGCAGGTTATGCTTCACACAACTCAACTGCAATCCACCCTGGGTTTCAGTAAACAATATTGTCATTACGTAACAAGAGGGAAGACAATGTGAAATTGCTTTAACAATTCAATGCTTTTTCAGAGTGGATGAGAAACACTGTGGGCGCGATCGACTTCCAATTTCATGAAACAAATTTTTCTGAATAATAAAACAAACATTCAGTTGATAAAAAAGAAAATTATCCGTGACATGATAACTGCATCTCACATTGTAGACTTCAAAAGAAAAAGAAAAAAATTGTGTTTTAACTCAAATAAGGCAATTGTATGTAGCCTACCATTAGTCAAGAGCATGAAAAAAGGAACCACATATAGTTTGGACACCTCTTCTGTTACCGGTACAATCAAAGTATATAGTAAAAGTGGAAGTCTGACATTGCAATCAAAATTATAAAACATACTGCACTTCAATACGTTTGCACTTGTAGACTGCCCAAAACATCAGATCTGTCTTCATATGAGCATACAACTGTAAATAGATCTATAAAACTTAGCTTTACATAGCTGAGCTGTTCCAAATGCATGTAAATCTTCTAAATGACTCAGATTTACAAAACTGCTTTCACTACACAAGTGCAGTTATTATAATTATGTTACATTTATTTGAAGGTCTGGTAGGCCCTACAGGCTATGGGACTGCAAAATTATGCAGTTCTCACGAAAAACAGTCCAGCTATCAAATTGTTAAAACAACAATATTTACCATTTCCCTAATTTGAATACTTCCAAATCACACTTTTCCTCAATCAACACTATTCCATATTAGGCACTAAAAAAAGAACTTCTGTCTGTTTTGCTGGGACCAACATGCTTCAGATTTTTCATAATCATCAATGCAGAGAGATCAACTTTAACAACCTCATGAAAAGAAGTCAAAAGTACACTTCGCACCTGACTTTTTCTTATTTGCTTTTTAGGACTTCGTCTCTAGTAGTAAGATTGTTATCCAGTCTGATTTTGACCCCTGAACATTTTTTCATTTTCAAAGTGCAACAGAGTTATCTCCTAAAATTAACATGCTTTTCATGGCACAAGTAACATTTTATTTGCCTTGGTACTGAGTGATCTTTTTTACCTGCTCCATTTTCCAATTTCCCTCATATACATAAAAGGCTTAGTTTTGGAAGTAGCCAGTCAAAAAACATAAATACAGCTGTTGCTGTCCAATATAGCCTAATCAAACGAGGGGGCTTTCGTCACCCAAAATCTGACATATGCTACACAGACTCATTGCAGTTTCCTCCCACAAAAAAATTTTGAAATAAGATTGCAGTAGCCTTACAATATAGCTTGGCTCAGCAGCGGAGCCATTTAGCAAAAAGGAGGATGAATGATAAAAATTAACCTAATCAGCATTTTCTGAAAGTTTATGGTAGGTTGTACCTCATATACTTGTCACATCCAAGAAGCTTACTACTTCAAAACAATATAGCACCAATCGAGTTGCAGCATTAAAGAACTGCAGACAAACCACGTACAAACAGAGATAGCTGGGGGGTATTTACATGAGTATCATATCTTTTTGATCTTTCACTCTTGATTTACAAACTGCCTTGCTTTTGATCCTTTCACTTTCATTTTAATGTTGAGATAAGTGTTAAAGACAGAGACTTTGACAAGCTTGACTGGTGACTTAAATTGATTTCATCCAAAGTCAACGTCATCTTATCTACATTACTGGATAAAAATTCCTTTTACTCCAAAATTCAAAGAACCCTCTTTACCAAGATGAGAATCAATCCGGCTGAAGTAGTCAGAGTTAAAAAAAAAAAATTCCATCACCAAAGATGAGAAGTCCGAAACCATACGATGCACAAAGAATTGTGAGATTTCAAACAGATGACATTAGCACTTAACAAGGAAACGTTTTATCTTATTCAGAAACTGTAAAAGGATACAGTTTAAATAAAACAGTAACAGTAATTGAATGACACAATACAAGAGCAGACACATTGTAAGAGAATTCAGAAATGTTCTGGCAGTATAATTATCAAACATTATGAAAATGGAATGAATTTATATAGACTATGGATAAATCAGTTTTCAATTATACCTCATCTCAATCTAGACAACAAGGCAGAAACAATCATTCATTCCATTCTAAATCATTGACTCTG
Organism: Phyllaplysia taylori; assembly: GCA_032273245.1. Taxonomy (NCBI): domain Eukaryota; kingdom Metazoa; phylum Mollusca; class Gastropoda; order Aplysiida; family Aplysiidae; genus Phyllaplysia; species Phyllaplysia taylori. Next base: position 2,960 of record JAUKPP010183264.1, read on the forward strand.
AATACAAGGAGATTCAATATGAATAAACTCAAGGCTTGTTCACAATATAGGGAGATGCATGTGAACTAGCAGAAAATACGCAATCTATAAAAAAGAGTTACTGAAATCGATCAAATTTGAAGGTGAGACAATTCCAGAGTAGAAAACAGAAGTGGAAATTTGAAAAATAATGAACGAATCATTCACTTTGATAGACAGTCAAGGAAAAATATATAATAGCCTCATAAAAAGAAAGGCCAAAAGCTCACAAAGAACACAAAAACAAAGAGACATAATGTAAACACTAACAGATTACAAATGATACTGTAATTGACATTTCATTGAACTCCATTATCAACGTGAAATCAATTTACGTATAATGAGTAGATATAATATGTGTTCATATACTTATAACTTTTTTTTTCACAATTTTCTTTCACGAGGACATTTCATACTGTGCGAGGACGGACATTTGTGTATGGATTTGATTTTTCTTTTTTTTTTATACATTTTATAAATCTTTTTTTACATGACTCCCAATTTCATCGAGCACATGAAAATGGAACACAAAATAAATTAAAATCCATTCAGCATTCCTGCTTACATTGACTCCAGCCTCATAGAAGTGAGCATTTTGAACTTTTGATTACCTCTCTTCTTTTGACTTTTTCGTTAAACTTGAAAAACTAAAAAAGCTGAATATGGGAGAGCTTACATTTATCACAAAAGAAAAAAAAATTTACTGATCTTTTTCACTGACACATGGACTTCAGGCATTCATCCTAAAGCAGTTCAGACATAGTCCTGTGTAGGGTTCATAAGAGAAATCCAGTGTATCTTATCCCCAAGGAAGACAAACTTTTTCGGATCAATGTCAACAAGAATATAAATAACAAAGTTTCCTTTTTTAACAAGATAGCAATAAAAGAGCCAAGGTTTGCTAACTCATCAAAAAGATTTCAATCAGTTAAGAAAAAATATGTGAACCATTTCCAGATTGATCTATATCAAGCATGGCCTTGGAGTAGCATCAGTAAGTAGCAATGTTGAGCAAACTAGATGTGCTAAGCCGGTCTAGTTCTCATTCATCCTGGCCCGTGCCGCAGGGCCTGCGGAACTCCTGTCCTCGTTCGTGGATCCACTTGTTTGCCACCCACTTGGTGCCCACCAGCACAGGACAGGCCGCATGACGAGTGTTGTAGATGCCGTCGCCATTTTTGTACAAGTTGTACCAAAACGCAGCATTGCCCTGCAAACATAAAGAAAATGTTTTGAAGGCCAAAATAAACAAAATTCAAAATCAATAGCATTTCACTTGGATTAAAAAATATTGGTAATGAAATTAGCAAGAAGTTTTGTATTTGTAGACGTGCCAAATTCTTTTGCTGTCTTAGCCAGTTGGTCATGAAAACCAGAGTAGCAATACATTGGCCACCCAAAGTAATTTGGGCCATACTTAATTTTGAGCAACAAGCAGAGAACCCGTCTTCGTACGGCGTCACTTTTTGCTTCTTTCTGTTTATCTATCTTTCATTCTCAACTGTTCACGAATGACTATTTTCTAAATTCAGGAAATGGATAAAGCAAGTCTTTTCAAATTACTCACTGTCATACTAATGTTATGTAGTGTTTGCTAGAGAAGAAACCCAGCTTATCATAAATACATACCTTTATAGGAAACAGTTTGAGTCCAATGTAGGGAAAGACTGTGGCACCTCCAGCTTCAACATCGGACATCTGAACAAATATTTGGAATGGCAGAGTCAGAAACTTATGTACAAATAGTCTTACATTTTGCATAGCATTCAAATAGACAATCTAAATTTCCAGGAAAAAATAAGGCAAAGTTTAATAAAATACAAAAAGAGCAAAAAAAAACCACAACAGTGGAAATGATCAATTTTGTCTACGTTTCTTAACATTTGACTTACCAATGAGATTCTGATGTTATCTAAATCAGTTTTGTTTCTTTAATAAAGAATATCTTGAAGACATAAAAATAGAAATGATCATTCTGGAAAAGAAAAAAATACCATCAAACAACACCAGGGGTCATAAAGGTCCTTGAAATGTTTTTTCCAGGACTCTCCTAGAACTTCCAGGACACAGGAAACCCATAAAAAAAATAATTTGATCCTGTTTTAATAGGCTCGATTCCACACAAAAAGTTTTCTGCATGGCAATAATTACAATAATTACAGTGTTGCCATTATAATGCCAAATTCAGTAGCCTACTGCATGAAAGGAAATCCATGTTCTAAACAGCAGCCTGCCTTTAAGAGAATTGTTTTTGTGTGGCGGCCGATGTGAAAGCTTACCGGTATATACTTTTAAAATGCATCACACATCCTTTTTGCTAATAACAATAACTAAATCTATGCCGGGGGTCGGAGGAATGTTCACTCCACTATATTTTAACGCTGAGTATTTCTTGTTCTTAAAATTTCTTATATTTTCAAAGGAGTTATCAGACTACTGAGGTAAATGCAACGATATTAGTGTTGACACAGCTTTTTTTAAAATGGATAACAATTGGAACTGATCCCTGATATATCACAACTGGAAACACGAATGTCCCAGGAGGTGAGCACAGTATGTAAATAAAATCTTAGAACTTACTCTCTGTACCCAGGGATGATAAAAAAAGAAACCCAGGATAATCCTGAGGGTGAATATTCCTGTGTCCCCCTCCTTAAAAAAAATCCCAGGACAGCGAAACAGAATTTCCAGGACAATCCTCAATATTCCAGGATTTTGGCCGAAACCTGAGAACTCCAGGATTTTTCCAAGATTCCAGGATTTCCAGGACCGCGTATGACCCCTGCAACACATTTGTTAAAGCTATCCCAACTTACATAATTTAAAAATGTAGCAATTCTGTTTCCAGTTCCGAGAGACTTGAAAGCATCTTTTTCTTCTTTCTACAATGGTTCAGAATAAGCAAACAGGAAAAAAGTGCAAGAGTTAATCAGCATGACAACAATCTCTACACAACTTGGTCCATCTGAAGGAAAGCAAAATGTGAATGGAGCTTTGGTGGAGTTGAATCTGACATGACAGAAAAAATTGCACAAATTCTTCATGAAATAAAAGCAGTTCATTGTCCATTTAGTTCAATTGATTTCAAATAACCACATGAAATCAATCGAGCTGACTCTACTGCTTTTTCCTTTGAGTTCCTAAGTTGAGGACATGAGCACAGTGTTTCTCACTGAGAACCACCAATTTCTTCACAGTAACAGGGAGGGATATGATCCAATCAGGGATTTACCTTTGGCCGACTCTACGCACAAAGAAATGTTATATCCACTCACAGCTTGCTCTTCCTTCAGTGCCACAACATTTGGGAATACGACAATCAAGAGTTTCAATCTCCTTTTTTTCTTCACCTTGAACTCTTGAGAGGTTTGAGGATAAATATTCCCAAATGTTTCAGAGCAAAGCCTGCTGACTTTGCAACAACTACTCACAGTCAGACCAAGTGGTTACTGTTTTAGTAGACAGAAGGTGCAAAAAGAAAAGTACTTGTTGCAAAGTCAGAGGCTCAGAAAGAAAAGAATGGGTTATAAGGCAATACACCTGGTGTTGTTTGATGGTATTTTTTTCTTTTCCAGAATGATCATTTCTATTTTTATGTCTTCAAGATATTCTTTAACAAGTCTTACATAGCTGAGGAAGGTAGCAATACGGTTTCCATATTTCTCCTCCAACCAACTCTTTTTTTTCCTCTGAAAAATTTTATGATACGTACTCTGACAAATCCTTCTTGAAAGTACTAATACAAAGATTTATTCCACATGACAAAAATTCTTACTAAAACAATCTAGTGACAGTTCTAAAATGGAAGTTCTGGATACACAAAATCCGTCACATAAAGTGTGCTGACATTCAAAGAATAATACAATTCTTCTATGAAAAGAATTTAGAATCATAAGATTCTCCATGACTGTGTCACATTACTTATAGCAACATGAATGATGGATGCAAATAAATATAAATAATTCACTGGCATCTGTAGTGCAATGGTTAGGCTCTCCGCTTATTACACAGCAGACCCGAGTTCAATTCCGCTTAGGGATACGCATTAGCTGGGATTTCTCCCTCTCAGCCTGGGTTGGCCCCAGCATGCAGGGTCAAAGTAGCCCATCTCTAAAAGGACCTTACAGTGCTGGAAGGGATGTAAAAACTTAAAGCCAAATCAAATCAATATATAAGTAGTGGGTTCCAGCGGGTACAATTTGTTGTTGCATTTTTCCCTGACAATAAATTCGATTTTCTACAACTAAATTCAACAGGTATGTTCACACACAAAAAAAGACAAGCATATCCCCCAAAATCAACCCACATGTGAACCTATCAATATCAATGGGGGGGGGTTTTCAGAGCACAATTGTTGATCATTCAATCAAAATTCAAGGATTGGCACAGAGCACAACAAACCTCTTAGCTTTTACAGTCAGTGCCAGCAAATGGTGCCATTACGGTCTGAAATATCGTCATAGTATCATATTGAAGGAGTTCTCAGGGTATTTTACCCTCAAGGATATCAAAAGAGTCCTGAATGTAGAATAAATCACAGGGATGCCAACCCCTAAACAAATCACAACAGCTATAGTGATAAGAGACTTACCCTTGCAAAATCAAAGTGAGGCTCATAGTGACCACCCAGGCCATAATTTGCAATCTGGAGAGAGAAAAAAAGATATAAGTCATTTGTTTTACTTACATTAAAAGAAGAGAAATATACTTCAAAAGTCAATGTATCTTACTCTCATTCTTTTTTTAGTCTTTTTCACAAAAAATATTTGCTTCTCCTTGGCACTAGTTCGAGACCTACAGAGCGAGAGACATAAGTCATATCACCCCTACATTTGTCATTTTTACATTTTAATCATTAAAATTATGATATACGGTTTGCTGAGGTTGTGGTGCCTGATTTTGTTCTCTACATAAGTCATTCACACGACTCAGAATGACAAAAGATAGGAAAAAACTTTTCATTTATCATCACTGACAATATATGCAATTGACCAGGCCATCATTCCTATGAGAATTTCTCCATAAGATACTCGTTACACAACAAGGCTTCTCATCCCAAATCCAATAAATATCCATATCATTATTCATTGTATCATTACAACTGGTACTCCAAAAAATAAAGCAAATCAAAATAGGCCTACTAGCATCATAAATAGTAATGATAGGCCTACCAGAAATGCAGTAAGTCTGTAGTTTCAGTCATAGGTATGAGAGATATCGCATAATGTAGCCAAAGATGCTGGTGCCTCTATAAACAACTAACTAAATTGCAATTATTGAGAAACAGTGGTGTATGGCGACAACACACTATGACACCTATCCTGCTATTTCACACAACAAACAACTGAAATTTCAATTACAAACAACGGAGTTGTAATTAAAATAATCACATTGATTGGCTCCACACACAAAAATTTGCTCATCGTGACAGGAAGGTCAGAGTTTGACTGAAAATTTACCAAATTCTCCTTACCGTGTCTACTGAACCACACCCACTATATTTTCTTCATGTTTGGTGATTTTTCTTATTTTTTGTACTACAACTCAATATATGGATGGCAATTTTAAAAAATCCCACAAACTTAACACTTTGTGGTGACACGCCTAAGAGAACAAAGAACCCTTACAGTCATACACAGCCAACCGTGACGTGATCAGGCTTCATTGGCCTGGCCCAGTGGTCAAGTGGTTAGTGAGCTTTGGCTCACTTGAAATGTCAAGCAACTCTGGATGTCGCTATCGTTTAAATGGATGGCTACTGCGGTGTGTCCTTGAGCAAGACACGTTAACCCTGCTCACTCGGGCGCTGCTCAGTGGCAATCAGCAACAACGAGCGAATAAAAGGAGTGAGTGAACCTCAATGAAATTATCTCGCCATTCATGTATGTACCATGTCAGTGTATATTCAATGTTAGTATTGTTAGAGAACTTGTGATTTGATGTATGTACATGTATGCACGATGTTGTAACCCACTTTCCAATTGGGGATGAATCAAGTTATTATTTATTTTTATCTATTTTTAGTATTTATATGTGCTGAGTGACCACCAAGTGTTAAGAGAATTATGCCATGAATCACACGTTTTCCGAAGACACACAACAAATAGTTGGCACAAAAATCCTGCACGCCACATCTCCGGCCACCCTCACCTGCAGCTCCTCAGCAGTATCCAAGTCCAGTCCAGTGATGGCTTGCATGCGGTCGTTGAGCTTCTGAATCACTGGATGTTCGTCTCCCCTCAACCAGGCACTGAAACAACATCAGACAAAATTGTTGGGAATGTTGGGGTTCCACAGCACAAAAAGAAACTATAAGGTCATTTCAATACCACAGAGAAGGACTATGGCAACAGAATGGCATAAAAAAAAATGTAGACCAGGAGGACTACACCACAGCATCCGCCAGTCACCAGCAAATAGCGAAAAGAAGTATCGCACAAAGAACCCTCCTCATCATATAATAATGGATTGTGTGTCGCTGGTGCTATTACATAGGGGCGAATAGTCCACAATGTTTTTCATGATATTCGCCCCTTTGCGAAACAAACAATGATGTATGTAGCGCATATTTCATTACTGGCTCTCTATGCGCTTTATAATTTATTATTACCCCGGCAGACCAAAGTCAGTCAGAAATCTTCGCAACTTCCTAGGAAACATACCGTGCAAGCAACCATTTTTACAAGCGCTCAACACTAACATACTGACAAGATCTTTCGCTGTCTATAGCTGGGTACCTATTCACCCCTGGGTGAAGTGAGGAAAATTCGGGTAAAGTACCTTTCCCAAGGACACAACATCTGGCCCCAGTTGGGATTCAAACCCGACACCTCGCGATTACCAGTCCGGCAGCCTAAACCTTACACTACCGATGTCACTGTAAGAACATAGCAAATATTTGGTCCATTAAAATCTAATGGACTGAGCCATTATTTTTTTCAAGCAGCAAAAATTAAATACTACAGTAAGGTACCCGACAAAGTCTGCTGTATCTGGACAAAAATAACATTTATAAGACCATTTTTCCTCCAGGAGGACCAGGGCTCAGTTCCATCTTTGAAAAGTTAATGTTTCCCTAATATTCTATCTTAACAACCTGCGGTAATGATACACATGTATCTAAGAATTGTTCTCTGTGTCTTCAGCCTGGTACAGCCATGATTGTTTGTGGGAGAACCCCAAATGAACCTTCTCTCATTTGCCTCACCTTTTGCTGATTCTGTAGTGAGCTGTCTCAAGTTCTCCTGTTTTGGCATTCTGAACAGTTGCACGATTCAACTGCAAAAAATAATAAGTAAAAAAAATATTCATATACAAAATTGCACCTTAGGCAACAACCCACAGAGCCTGGCAAATAGTTAAAATGGTCAACTTGCTGAATAAAAGAGAAGGGAGTTTACTTAAACTAAAAAAAGAACCAATAATCACTTGCTAATTCATGAGTAGTTTCCCTTTACCCAGGGAAGAACTATAAGCTACAGCATCTATTAACTGACTGGTGAGACTATGAGAAGAAAGGAGCAGTGACAGATGTACAAGTCTGGAAATGTAATATCAATTTATCCACATGTACATGTGTATTTTCATTGCAATTGTAGCAGCAATGAATCCTTTAGACCTCATTGTGTATCTTGAGAAACCATGAGAAGGATAAATAACATTCAATAATTGTCTATGCTCAAAGTAAAGGGCATACTTAGACTTTCAAGATTCATTCTCACAAAATAAAAATGTATAAGTGATAGTAGATAATCTCATCCTCTTTAGTCCAAAACACAGTGACACTCAGATATAACCAGATCACCAAGGTCAGCCAAATGTCCTTGCTATATCCCAGGTCTTGTTCTACCTGAGCTGTAGTTTTAACAAAGAAAAAGAAGTCTGAATATTTTCATTTTCTCTCTTTCCAGTTGAGCTCTCATTGCATCTGTGCTCATTTTTAATCAAGTTCCACTTGTTTATAGTGTTCTCCCATCAGATACAGAGAATGTCAGTGTGAGTGGCACTCCAACGGAGAGTGTAGGCAAGGGGATCCACAGGGATTCAGAAGAGTTGGTGGAGAGAGATGAGGAAGAGGAGAATGCTGGAGAGTTAGTAGTAAAAAAAATACAGAGTAAAGAGCTATGAAACACACCACACTCAACCAATGCATACAGGTAAGCATAATTTAACTGGAGATAAGCATGAAGATTATATTATGATGGGAGGCAAATTTTCTACAGGACCCCAGTCTTCATCAGGCAAAAATAAAAATAAAAAATCATAATACAATAAAAGGGTGGGGAAGGAAATTTGCTTCCCATTATAGTGTATTCTTCATGCTCATCTCCAATTAAATTATGATTCCCTGTACGCACTGGTTGAGTGTGGTGTGTTTCTTAGCTCTTCACCCTTTCAACTACACCACTAGTGAAATTCCAAACGGCACATTGTAACCTCAACAGTGAGATATTTCCTTACCCTGGGTGTGGCCAGCTGCTTGACCTGCCTGATCTCCTCGTCACTGAACACTTTGTGGTAGATGGCCACCCAGGGGTCAAGGTTCACAGTCTCCTCTTTGACCGGCTGCAGCAGCAGAAGTGGGTGGTTGTTGCTGCGGAACTGGCACGTCATCTTGTGCTGGTCCTTCAGGGGCTGCATGAGGAGAGAGGAATGTTTTACAGGAGCTGTATGAGGAGAGAGGAGAGTTTTTCTTTGGCTCGATTTTGGATGGTTAGTTCATTCGTTCAACCATTTCAATGCCAGGAAGAACATTGGGACAAAAGCAACAAATAGAAAGAAATAGAGGGGGGTAGAGCAACCAACAACCAGCACTTTGGTTCTACAACCCTTGAAATGGCTGGGAGAAGTAGTGACTGTGGACAGGGGTAGAAACAATGTTACAGTTTAAGATGGGCTACTTCGACCCTGCCTGTCAGGGCCAACCCGGACTGAGAGGGAAAAAAAACAGATCATCCACGACTGAACTCTGGTCTTCTGCATGACAGCGCCGGTCAAACAGTAGTAAAAGTACTCAACCAGACTGCAGAAGGTATTTTATGTGTGTTTCATAGTAGTTTAATGATATTGATTAATGGTAGACATTTCATATTGGGACTGTTGTTCTTTCCATAGTTTTAGTGCCATAGACAGGAGAAAAAATGCAAAGAAAGAAAGCAAAATCCCTATCTTGAACTTCTGTTATCCTCACCTGTGTGATCTCGTCTCTGCAAAGAGCCTCATATGTAAGGAATTCCTTGGAGTTGCGATACTCGTCTCTGTTTGCCTGGTAGCTAGGTCGGTCCTGGTCCTTCTGCTTGCGTTTTGGGTCCTTGAGCATCACTTCGAAGTACTTCTTGTTGTTTACAGCACGCTCGTGGTTGGGGTCTGAGGCAAACAAGGAAATAGAGCATGTTAGTTGGACACCTAAAGGAGAAGGATTGTGGGTAGTTTTTTGTTGTTGTTTTTCTATTTCAGTCTTTTTACTTGTCTAGCAGCATTATCACCATTTATGGAAAATGAAAATTAACAATATTATGCTCTCAGCAATTTCTCTGGCATGCCACCAGGATTTTGTGATATTGACAGAAAATATGCAGAGTTGCAGTTTGCAACAAAAAGGAAATAAACAGACACAAATAATGCCCTTAAACAGAAAACAGAAAACATAACCGGAAACAACATCTCTTATCACTATCACTATCCCAACCTTGTATAATTTTTAGGTCTAGAAAGAAAATTTGTCTTGTTGTCCTTACTGATTAAATCAATCCATCTGACGACACAGTCTTTCTGATTCTCTGATTAAACATGTAGAATAATTTAATAATGTATACATAGAGCCCAAAAGTCACTACATTCACTCACCAATCTTGAGAAGCTCGTTGGTAAGCTCCAGGGCTTGGGCAACATCTCCCAACTGAAGATGACAAAAAAATGCTTGTTTTATTGAGGTTTTAAGTCACTATCGACATTGTGAGGTTATCCTGCAGCAAAAAGTAGAACAGGACAATATAAAATCATATTTATAAAGAAGTATCCAATCAGTTGAGACTAATAAAACATACACAATCCAACTGACCAACTTGGTGAATCAATGCAGTGGACCGACCCCCCCACCCCTGGAGATTTCACGCCTAGTGTATGAAGATGCTCGTGTAAACAAGGAAGAGGGAAGAGGTAATTCATAAGTAGAAAACTTCCAAAAATATACACTGTATGTTTACTCACCTTCTGCTATCAACTTCCTCCCCCCCCCCCCCCCCCCCCCCTCCTACCTCGAGCGGGGCTGTGGGGTAATGGCTAGGCTCTTCGCCTGTCATGCATAGGACCCGAGTTCAATCCTGGTCGCCGATGATCTGGGTTTTTTCTACTGCAGTTTTTTCCCTCTCAGCCCATGTTGGCCCTGACAGGCGGGTCGAAGTAACCCGTCTCTTATATGACCTTACAGTATTGCTGGTGAAGTAAAACTGGTAATCGAACCGAACATCCTTATCTCCACTGTTCCTTCTCTCTTCTTTTTTTCCCTCTCTCTGTCTCTCTCTGATTTTCTCTCTCTCATTACACATGAGTTTTGCAAACAGAAACATACTGGATTCACACACATAGGATTCTTAATATCTAAATACATGTAGTCTAAAGTATCAAAAAGTGCCAGCGAAGAGAGCTGCACCATACTAAATAATAATAGAAAAAAAAAAACCAGCAGGATTCCCTGAAAAGCAGGGGCAGATCTGCTGCGTAATTCACTGCAATAAATATAATCCTGTGTTTTTTCTACCATAAATAGCGAGTAAGGGACAGAACTATTAAAATAGAGAAGAGGCAAGGTGGAGAAAAAGACCAGGGAAGAATAAGTGAAATACAGAAAGGTTGATGGCAGGGGGTGAGGGTTATCATATAAAATAAACAGATAGACAGACAAGCACACAGTCAGACAGACAGACAGACAGACAAATAGATAGACTATAGACAGACAAGCAGACATTTAAAAAGATGTAACAAGTCATACACAGAGAGACAATCAGACAGACAGACAGACGGAATAATAGATAGACAGACAAGCAAACAGTCTAACAGATGTAACAAGGCATACACAGAGAGACACTCAAACAGACAGACAGACAAATCAGAACATAAGCAGGTAGGCAGGTCATGAAAGACAAGAAATAAAACAAAAATAGCCATAGCTGTCGCTAAAAATGGTGATCCCCGTTTCCGGCAGGTCATGGCTACGAAATGTGCATAAATCTAGAGAGCAAATACTGGTGTATTATGTGGCTGCCAGGAGGATGAGAGAGGGAGAAAAGTGTGTGTGTGTGTGTGTGGGGGGGGGGGGGGGTTAGATTCACAGGTGTGCTGTCAATATAGTAAATGTATCTATGATTTTATA